>JASANF010009963.1:0-15052 GCA_030248245.1 Trissonchulus sp. WLG1_4
TCGGCCCAATTAATTTCGCGTCAGAGTATAAAGGGGGACGATTATGAATTATTATTACCAAATCTACAGGGCTGGGTAGTTACCAAAACTGTAGTAGCACGCGCTAAACCGTACGCTAAGCTTAGCGTGTACTCGGTTAGGGTCACGCATTCGCGGCTTACTTGACGGTTACAGCGTGTACACGTTAAGACAGTAGATTTCCGGAATAGCTAACCAGTCAATGGAAGTTGCAATAGTGCAAAACGGTCAACTTGAAACGGCAATAGTGTAAACGGTTACTCTGAAAACGGCAATAGTGTAAACGGTTACTCGCAGCAATCCGGCTTAACATTTTCCCGATTCTGTTTTCCGACTTTTTTTTGTGTACCCATTAAGAAAAAGTGCTGGATTTATGAAAAAGACCCCAACAATTGCGCGCCGAGCGAGCTCCTCCCTGAACGAGCTAAATTTCAATTTGAAAATAATGTCAGACTTGGACGACCGAATTAGGCTGCGGTTTCCGTTTAGTCCGATTTCCGGTTTTTTAAGCTCTAGAAGAAATAAGGTTAAACATCTGCCTAATTACGCTTGTACAATTTGTCGAAAACCATATGAAAACGACTTCCGCATCACGAACCTAAAAATCACATTTCACAAATTTCCGTTAAACAAAAAGTTGTGACTACAGAACAAAAGCCTACTTATGAATGTTAAGTCACGGGAACATTCATACTAAATACAGGCTATTCATAACAGCAAAGAATAAATAAACCTAAATGGAGTTTTGGCGCTGTCCATGTAAGAAATGTGTGTGGGAGAAATTGAGCAAACTTTTCACACACGTGTTCAATCTAAAGCGCTTATAACTCAAGCACGGGGGCGCCACGGCGCTCACGCCTGTAATCCCAGCATTTTTTTTTTTTTTCGGGATCCCGTGTCTGTAAAAGGAAAATTGACAAACTGAAAGGATATCAATATATTGATTGAGAATCAATTTTGAGAAAAAAACTCGAGGAACACAATGACGTCCAACTGACCTCAGACTTAAATTTAGTGAGACCTAATTGGGGCTTTTCTCGACACGTGAAAACACATAGAAATTAACTCCAAACTATTTTTACATGTGATCTAAAATCGAATCGTTCCTTTGCAGAAAGAACAAAAACTGACAGTCCCTCAGTCGTCTGAAGAAAAAGTTCTGGGACATGAAGCCCAGTGAAAACTCTGATGATGTAAAAATAGGAATCATAAGGCAGAATGATAAAATAGAGCATTGAGCAGTCAATAATACAGTCATGTTGCTAATCAAAGTAGATACGAAATCTTAACGAAAAATCAATGCCACTAACCAAAGGCGAGACAGGTGGTATCTGCTCTGTGATCCCAGTACACAACGAAGAAGGGGATGTACTTTCAGCCTTTAGGGTTTGCGCGGTACCAATCTTGGGAATCTTACAATAGGGTAAATAACAATTATCCCCATTAGCCCTGTTGTCAATTCAGACCTGTGGGGAGACCCAAACTAAAAATCTGAGCAAACCACTTGATAACTAAAACTGTGATTTCGTTACGAAAAAAGAATATATTTTGACTATCCGATGGGAGTAACAGCAGAGAGTCGGCAGAAGTCATGCCACTAAAAAATAAATAAGCCGCCCATCTATTTTTTTTTCGTTGAGATTTTTAGTTTAACTGTAGCAATGCGCTTAAGTATATACATACCCTATCGAAATAGGTAACTGATTAATACCATAAATATTTTTTTCTTATAAACCACAGCAGAGTAACTGGTGAGTAGGGATGTCTTTTCAGCTCAAAACCAACCTAATATTCATTTTCGAGTTAAAGTCAAACAGTTACAGTTAACAGTATAATAACTCACAAACTTACTGCCGCCTGATTTTTGAAAAGCAGTTAAAAACTGATAACTTAACTGGATAATTGAAAAAAAGCAGTTAACTTAACTGTAACTGAAACTTGTTTTTGTTGTAAAAAACTGATTGGAAATTCAGTTAACTGATATTTTCTTTTCAGTTACATGCAAATAAACTGACAATCATTTATCAGTTATGTGTTCGAAACGATGCGCACAAAACTTCTCCGTTTTTTTTTGTTCAACCTTTTTGCAATGATTTTCAAGTTTTTGTCTCTGTAGAAACTTGTTCTCACGAAATAGCTTTGAAAGGACAAAACGCCAATTAAGGGGTAGGTGTGCGAAAGCAGTCGATTTTGCGTAACTATAAAACATTTTTAGAAAAGATAATACATTGTTCTTTAGGATATTTTGAAAAATATATGTTGAGGGGGCATGTGTTGCCGAAGTTTCATCAAATTGATAGACTACAATACTGCAGTGAAAATCGGAAAAGTTTCAAAAATGACGTTTTAAAAACCTATTCACATTCGATTTTTTCGTCTACAATTATCAACTTATTTGTTTAGTTTTTGTTTACATAGACGAAAAAGGGACATACGCTCTGTAACGTTTACACACAAAAATTGAAACTGCAAATTGCCCAGCGGGGCTCGGCGGAGGAATACCTATTCTGACCCCGCCAAACCGTGCGCGCCAAACAGTGAGTAGCTCCACAATACTAATAATTGTGATAAAATAGTTGAGACGCTGATTTTTAAAATCAAAGAAAAAAACGGAAACTCTTCCATTTTTCTCATCCCCCTTGGCAAAAAATTGTGAAATTCGACACTTTATGCTGCGCCTTCACAATAACTGGCCAATATACCCGGCTCGCAGTTTTTCGGGAATTTTCATGTCATCTTGTGTCACGTTCCCGGCTTACATTTTTTCACGGGTCCAAGATATTGGTAGATATTGGCAAGTCTACTGTTCTGGCAGTACGTATTTAACCACATCATGCATCGGACTAGTTTAGCCAGTGAAACGTACAAGTTCAACAGAAAGATCTCTTTTTGAGAACCTATGAGCAAAACTGCTTTTGCTACATAATCCCCTTAAATGAATGATCAGACTCGAATCTTCCAGTTTAGAAGCACTCATGTTCCATCATATTTCATTGTTTCAATGTTTTGCATTTATTTTTTGGGCATTGCTTTGCACCCATTCTTCCAAGAGTTCATGTCATTCTACAGTTGCACTCTGGGCAGTTGTTGCACAGTAAGTCTTAAAGTTTCTCGTTTTGCAATAAAAAGGTTTGAACAAAAGGTAACAAAAGATTTTTTCGTAACAAAAAAGCTCAAAACGATTTTCATTTAAGGGGGGTACCGTCGTTTTTCGTGGTTTACGATTCTACTGTAACTTTTGCGCCCAAAAGAACTTAACCAAGCTAAAAAACGGGAAATTACGGCTTCGAAACTTTTAACCACATTATCTTTAGGAAAATATCCCCACCCGTTTTTTTTTCCTTTTTTGAAAAATAAATTGTCAAAAAGTGGGTGTTACGTGTCGAAAATTTTTTAGAGAAAAAGTCAAATTACTATTTTTGTAGCGAAAATGTCCATTTTTAAATGTATAAACGACTTATCAACTATATCCAAAAAAACGGATGGAGAAATTTGTTAGTGCATAACTGAAAAAAGTTCGAAGTTGCTGAATAACTTGTTATAACCGGTGGCGCAAAAATTAGTCGAAAAAAGGATGGACCGGGGCTATCCAAATGACGCAGCAGTAAAAACGAAACAAATCCGCTTTTTAAATATAGTTTTTTAAAACTTATAAAGGTGTAAAAAAATGTAAAAAAGACCGCTTGTAGTTGAGGTTAAGTGAAACAATGAAAGTTTAAAAAAGGTACCTAAAAAAAACGCAAATTACCTCCTTAAAGTTAAAGGATAAAGGCCACGCTTCAATTTAAGTAGAAGTCAAGACAAAAATCAATGACTTTTATATAAGTTTTTTTTAAAATAACTTCAAAATTAAAGTTAAAGTAAGGTTGAATTAAGTTAAAATTAAAGTATACAGTTAAAGTAAGTCTAACTTTTTTTGAGTTAAAATTAAAGTAGAACTCCAACTTTTTTAATTTCATAGTTCAACTTTTTTGTCCTAGTTTTTTGTTTTAGAGCATTTCAAATATTAGTAATCAAAATAGTTATATTTAAGAAGTTAATTAAATTTTAAATTTAGAATAGGTACAACGTGGGAAACTTAGCAAATATCGGGTTAGGCGGAAAAATAAGATACATTTTTAAAGCAAACTGAAAATATTTTCAATTAAAGTTATTCAGTTACAGTCAAATCATAAATGATAACTGAACTGATCCTACTTCAAAACTAATCAGTTAACTGATTAACGTACTGATTAAAGATTTTGATAACTGAAAACATCCCTACTGGGAGTGAGTGATGCAAAAATTAAAAATATGCAAACACCAAGCATACACACATGCTTCTCCAAGGTACACACACACACACACACACACACACACACACACACACACACACACACACACACACACACACACACATATATATATATATATATATATATATATATATATATATATATATATATATATATATATATATATATATATATATATATATATATATATATATATATATATATATATATATATATATATATATATATATATATATATATATATATATATATATATATATATATATATATATATATATATATTTTTATATACATTTACACACAGATACACACACACACACACACACACACACACACACACACACACACACACACACACACACACACACACACACACACACACACACACACACACACACACACACACACACACACACACACACACACACACACACACACACACACACACACACACACACACACACACACACACACACACACACACACACACACACACACACACACACACACACACACACACACACACCACCTTGGAGAAGCATGTGTGTATGCTTGGTGTTTCCATTGCTAATTTTTGATCGAGGAGGGTCACCACTCACCAGTAGGGATGTTTTCAGTTATCGAAATCTTAATCAGTTCAGTTAATCAGTTAACTGATTAGGTTAAAATTAGATCAGTTCAGTTATCAGTTAAGTTAACTTAACTGTAACTGATAACTTTAACTGAAAATATTTTCAGTTATTTCTTTAAAAATGCTGGTTTCTTTTTCCGCTAATCCCGATATTTGCTAAAGTTTTCACGTAGTTTCTACTAAATTAGAATTTAATTAACTTCTAAATATTAACTATTTGATTACTAATATTTGAATCTACTCAAAACAAAAAACTAGGACAAAAAAGTTGAACTTCAACCGTAACTGAAATTAAAAAAGTTAGGGGTCTTACTTTAACTTTAACTCCAAAAAAAGTTAGAGGTCTTACTTTAACTGTAACTTTAACTTAAATTAAAACAACCTTACTTTAACTTTAAATTAAAGTTATTTTAAAAAAACTTATATAAAAGTCATTGATTTTTGGCTTACTTTGACTTCAACTTAAATTGAAGCATTGGCCTTTACTTCAACTTTAACTTAAGGAGGTAATTGCGTTTTTAGGTGTTTTTTTAAACTACCATAACTGCACTTAACCTCAACAAAAACTAGAGCGGTCTTTTTTACATTTTTTTACACCTTCTAGTTTTAAAAAACTATATTTAAAAGCAGATTATCTTTTGCATTTTTACTGCTGCTATCATTTGAATACACCCCATCACCGGTTTTTTTGACTAATTTTTGCGCCACAGTTATGAAACTCTAGATCAGCCAACAACTACTAAACTTTTTTCAGTTATGCACTGACAAAATATCCCCACCCGTTTTTTTGATATAGTTGATAAGTCGTTTCTACGTTGAGAAAATGACATTTTCGTGCAAAAATAACGTAATTTGACTTTTCTCTAAAATTTTCAACAGCCCATAACACCAACTTGACAATTTATTTTTAGAAAAGGAAAAAAACGGGTGGGGATATTTTCCTAAAGATAATGTGGTTAAAGTTTTGAAGCCGTAGTCCGTTTTTAGCTTGAGTTCTGTGGGCGCAAAAATTACAGTGAGATGTCAAAAACCACGAAAACGACATTACCCCCTTAAATGAAAATGGTTTGACTTTTTTGCCTTACAAAAAACCTTTTGTCACCTTTTGTTCAAACCTTTTATTTCAAAACGAAAACTTTAAACTTCTGTAACAACTGCCAAGTTGCAACTGTAAATGACATGAACTCTTGGAAGAATGGGTGCAAAGCAATGCCCAGAATAGAATAAAACATAAAACAATGAATCAAATAAAATAACAGGCAGAACCTTAAGTGGTTCTAAACTGGAAATTCAAGTCTGATCATTCATTTAAGGGGGTAGTGTCGCGAAAGCAGTTTTGCTCATAGGTTGCAAAAAGAGATCTTTTTGCTTTGAACTTGTACGTTCACTGGGAAACTAGTCCAATGCTATAATGTGTTAAATAAGTACTGCCAGACAGTAGACTACCAATATCTACCAATATCTTAAACCAATCACCGAATGTAAGCCAGACATCACACAATAAGGACATGAAAATTCAAAAAATTCAGCCAGATATCAGATTGGCCAGCTTGTGAAGCACAGATAACGTGTCGACGCACGGTTTTTTGCCACAAATAAGAAAAAAGAAAAATGAAGGTTCGTTTTTCTTTTGATTTTAAAATAAGCGTCTAAATTTTTCACAATTTATCATTATTGCTGGGAGTACTTCACTGTTTACGCACAGTTTCACAGTTCAAATAGGTATTACTCCGCAACCACTCAAGCAATTTGCACTAAATTTTGTGTGTGTAAACTACAACATATGTCCTTTTAGTCTATGTAAACAAACTAAACAAATAAGTTGATAATTGTGACGAAAAAATCGAATGTGAATAGGTTTTTAAAACGTCATTTTTCGAACTTTCCGACCTCACTGCAAACAGTATACTGCATCAATTTTGATGAAACTTGGCGAAAATACATGCCTCAACATATATTTTCAAAATATATAAAGAACGATGTCGTATCTTTTTCTAAAAATGTTTTATAGTTACGCAAAATCGACTGCTTTCGCGACACTACCCCCTTAATTGGCGTTTTGTCCTTTCAATGCTTTTAGCGACATTTCTACAGAGACAAAAACTTGAAAATCATTGCAAAAAGTAAACAAGGAGAACGCCACAAAGGATTTTATGCATGTTTCGACGCATAACTGAAAATGATTATCAGTTATTGCATGTAACTGAAAAGAATATCAGTTAACTGATTTCAATCAGTTTTTTACAACCGAAGCAGTTCAGTTACAGTTAAGTTAACTGCTTTTAGGAATTGTGCAGTTAAGTTATCAGTTTTTAACTGCTTTTCAAAATCAGAGCAGTTCAGTTATCAGTTATTATCTGTTAACTGTAACTGCTTAACTTTAACTGAAAATGAATCAGTTAGCAGTTAACTGAAAACATCCCTACTCACCAGTTACTCTGCTGTGGTTTATAAGAAATATTTATGGTTATAAATCATTACCTATTCAATAGGTATGTATATACTTAAGCACATTGCTACAGTTAAACTAAAGTCTGACAAAAAAAATAGATGGGCCACTTACTTATTTTAGTGGCATGACTTCTGCGACTACTTGCTGTACTCGTGATAGTCAAAATATATTCTTTTCGTAACGAAATCACAGGTTTCATTTTCTCAAGTGGTGCAACTATTTTTTGTCAGATTTTAGTTTGGGGTCCACAGGTCTGATTGACAACAGGGCTAATTGGGGATAATCATTGTTTACCTTATTGTAAGATTCCCAAGGTGACGGTACCGCGCAAACCCTAGAGGCTGAAAATACATTGCCCCCCTTTTCTTGGTCGGTTATAAAATGTAGCAGACAAATACACCTGTCGCCTGGCTAGTGGCTGATTTTACATTAAGATTACGTCTCACTTTGATCAGCAACATAAACTGTATTTCTGACTGTATGCTAGATGCTCTATTTTATCATTGCCTTATGATTCCTATTTAGATCATCAAGTTTCACCGGGCTTAATGCCCAGAAGTTTTTCTTCAGACAACTGAGGACTGTCAGTTTTTGTTCTTTCTAGAGAAGGAACGATTGGTTTGAAACTTATTGGCACAGTGTAAAACATTGCTAGACGGTCTTCTGTGTTTTCGCGTGTCAATTCAAGAAGCCCAATTCGCGGCAAACCCTTCAGCAACCAGCAAAACTTAATTTTTAGTAACTGATCTGAGGTCAGTTGAAACGTATTGTGTTCCTGAGTTTTCTGCGAAATTGATTCTCAATCAAATCTGTAATACCTACTTCAGTTTGCTGTCAATTTTCCTTACGGACACGGATACCTACGGACGAGAATGAACTAGGTAGGCATAAGACACCATAAGCACCGTGCTTGAGTTATAAGCGCTTAAAGTTGAACATGTGTGAAAAGTTTGCTCAATTTCTCCCACACACATTTCTTACATGGATAACACCAAAACCATTGGGTTTATATTCTTGCTGTTATGGATAGCCTGTATTTAGTATGAATGTTCCGTGAGCTTAACATTCATCAGTCAGCTGTTCTGTAGTCACAACTTTTGTTTAACGGAATTAACGCGGTCGTGAGATTGTGAATGTGATTTAGGTTCGCTATGATCGAAGTCGTTCATATAACTTTCGACAATGAGTCCTACAAGCGTCATCACAGGACACAACTGTTTTGACCTTATTTCTTTCTCAAGCTTTAAAACCGGAATCGGACTAAACCTGAACTTCAGCCTAATTCAGTCGTCCAAGTCTGACATTCCTTTCAACATAAAATTTAGCTCGTTCAGGGGAGAGAGGCTCACTTGCGCACAATTGTTGGCTACTTTGCATAAATCCAGCACGAACATTTTTCTTAATGGGTACACAAAGTCGGAAAACGGATAGTGTAACCGGTTACAGTATCCGTTTAGAGTAACCGTTTACACTATCCGTTTAGAGTAACCGTTTACACTATCCGTTTAGAGTAACCGTTTACACTATCCGTTTAGAGTAACTGGTTACACTGTCCGCGGATACTATGTCTTAACGTGTACACGCTGTAACCGCTAAGTAACCGCGGATAGTGAGCCCTAACCGAGTACACGCTAAGCTTAGCGTGTACACGGTTACACGCGTGTACTCGGTTCGTACTGTGTAACCGTGCCCAGCCCTGTAAGATAAGCATTTTTGGTAATTCATAATAATTCATAATCGTCCTTATCTCTGACCCTATCACTTGTCCTTAAGCAGTACTAACATTTTTAACTAACTTTAATTTAAAGTAAAAGTAGTGGTGTTTTAATTTAAGTAAAGTTACAGTTAAATTAAGACCTCTTAACATTTTTGTAGCTAAAGTTCAAGTTAAAGTTATACCTAGTATTATCCCAAACTTTTTTAATTTTAGTTAAAGTTAGTTTAACTTTTTTGCCCTAGTACTCCCCTCTACATTAGCCTAGTTTTAGCAGAATTTTCAGGTAGACTGTCTGCTTGTTTTCCAAAAATTGTGAAGAAGGAATAAATCTGTGGGTGCTTGTCCATTCTTGTCCCCATATTGTTATAAATAATTAGTATGACTATGAAGTATGAACTGGCTTAAGAATAAATCGACCCTTCCACAATTATTTTGCGTCAGACTTTAGATGAGCACCCAAATCCGGTATCCACTCGAGAACACCCATCAGCCACTCTTTTGTGTTACACGACTTGTGTCACCTAATTGCTTGCTGTTGCATTGTTGTTTTGCAGGTTTTCTTGGCGTCACTCAATCAGCCAATCAAATTGATTTCTGAAATTCCATTCAAGACTTTTATGTCCTGATTATATTTGTGACTGAAGACTTCTGTCCTTTTATTCACTCAATGAAACGTAAGCGGTGGAAAGTGGACTGCATGAAGGCAGTCTTAGCTCAGTCTTACTAAACGAGACCTAAAGCCCGGTTCATACTTGTTCTTGTCCCTGTCGCTTGTCCCTGAGCAATTTCAAAAAAACGGCATAGCCAAATATGCCAATTTTTTGCATGACGATAGTTCAGGTCACTTCTAGACCGTATACAAATAATTAGCTCCAATTTTTCACAACAGCTTACCGAGATTTGTCCTGGTGCCTGTCTCTGTGTCCGTAAGGCCAAGTATGAACCGGCGTAAGGAGAGCATTCGATAAACAGGCGTAGAATTAGTTGTGACTATATTTTATTTTGTACGTAAACTATTTGGAACCAATTTTTAAATTTTTGCTGAGTATCAAAGATCGAAAGAATGCCATTTGAATTGAATTATCCGGTATCATAGCATTTCTTCTCATATTTACACTTTTTTGAAGTATCAAATATCCAAAGCATTTTATTTAAATTCCAAGTATCATATTTATCACCGTTATAATATATATTTTGCGTATCAAAACAACAGTTAGTTTTGTTTCAGGCAATGCGTGGGGAAGAGGGCGTGATGCGGTGCTGAGCGCGAAATGTGGGTGCGTGGGTGTGGGACCTGGGGGCTGTGGGCAGTGCTGTGTGGGCTGATGGCGTGGGGGGAGGGGGCGGGCCCTGGGGACTGCAGCACGGAGCGCAAGGAGACGGAGATAGTGGAGTATATCGCGGGTAACTATCGGGCCAAGCACACGCGCCCTGCGGTGAGTGCGGGGGGGCCGGTGGAGGTACGGGTGGAGATCCACGTGCAGGGGGTCACGCGCCTAAGCGAGACCACGGCCGACTTTGAGCTGGATCTGTTGTTCTCGCAGCTGTGGCTCGATCCCAGGCTCAACTTCACCGCCGTGCCCACCTGCAAGCGCAACATCACGCTGGGCCCGGAGTTCCTGAAGCTGATCTGGACGCCCAGCATTTGCATCGTGAACTCAAAGGCGGCCGAGGTCCACCGGAGTCCCACGGAGAACCTGTTTGTGATCCTGTACCGCAACGGCACCGTCTGGCTCAACCACCGGCTCAAGGCCAACGGGCCCTGCGACCTGGACCTCCGCCTCTTCCCCTTCGACCAGCAGGAGTGCGAACTGAACCTGGAGAGCTACAACTACAACTCGGAGGAGGTGACCCTCCACTGGCTGGCGCCCAAGCCCGTCACGCTGATGCGCAAAGCTGTCCAGCTTCCCGACTTCGACCTGGTGGCCCACGCGACCAACCACACGCGCCCGCTCTACCCCAACGGCCAGTGGGACCGTCTCATCCTGACCATGACCTTCCGTCGCCGCTACGGCTACTACATCCTGCAGGCTTACGTACCCACCTATATCATCATCGCCAGCTCCTGGATCAGCTTCTGCATGGACCACAAGGCCCTGCCCGCGCGCACCACCGTCTGCGTCAGCTCGCTTCTCGCCATCACCTTCCAGTTCGGCAACATCATCAAGAACCTACCCAAAGTCTCCTACATCAAAGGTAGCAGGCAAAGGGAATAGTGACAGCTAGTGTTTGTGACCGGTCGGTATTTTGGGCCGGCCCCACAGTAGGGCAAAAAAGTCAACCCATTTTTATTTAAGTTGAAATTAAAGTTAAAGTTAGGCAAAAGGCCTAGTTTTAGTTAAAGTTAAAGTTAAAGTTAGACCACTAACTTTTTTCAAAGTTAAAGTTAAAGTTTGATCTTCCGTTTTCGTTAAAGTTAAAGTTAAAATATGACCACTAACTTTTTTAAAACTTAAAGTTAACCATATAAATTAACTTTATAAATAAATTATTAAATGTATTAAACTATCCTTATTTTCATGAAAAACATAATAACGATCATCGCTTTGGAACGGAAAATGTTAGAAAGTTGCTTTTTGCACCACCAGATGCACAATAAAATTTTGCCATTGCACGAATTTTTAATTTTTAAAAAATTTTCAATCAACGTTAGTTTTACGCATTATCGACGCTTTAAAGATAATATCAGTCCATTACAATTACTTTGAAAAAGATTTGATGCACTACTAGCATCCTACTCACAAGTTCAATGTTTACATTGAGCAATTACACGTGTCCTTGCTCAATGTAAACATTGAACTTGTGAGTACGATGCTGGTAAAAATCTTTTTTAAAAACCTTTTTGCAATATTGCATAAGTCGCTTCACAAAAATTCACATGGATAAGTTTTTAGCACTATTAAATGACTTCATGCTGTGCATCTGGTCAACCTAATCTAAACTAGACGCACTAGACTTGTAAATAAATTATATATATAAATTATAAAAATAATAAAGTTGTAACAATATAATGGTTGTGTACAGCGTCGGAGAAAAAAATTTAAATTTGACAACAATTTTGGTTAATTAGGACATCAATTAAAATATTTCTTAAATTATCTTAGCGTAAATAAAAAAAGTTATAAAAAAGTATAGATTCAAAATTTTGAATAAAAGTTATAATTTAAGTTAAAGTTAAGAAATTGGCGGAATTTAAGTTAAAGTTAAAGTATGGGTGCTTGAATTTAAATTAAGTTAAAGTTAAAGTAAGACCCTTAACTTTTTTGAAGTTAAAGTTAAAGTTAAAGTAAGACCCCTAACTTTTTTAATTTTAGTTAAAGTTAAAGTTTAACTTTTTTGCCCTACCCCACAGCGTTTAAATGAAGCCAGCCGGCCATTCGGTCAAAAACACCGGCCGGTCAGCCACATTCGACCGATCGACCAAATTAGGTCGGCATAAAAGTCCGGCAGGCTAACATAAGCCGACATGACACTCAGGATTTGGATGATTTGTTTTTTCAGAATGTCTGCCGAGCCGGCCGTTTGGCCGGCCGAACTTCTTCGCCGGTGGCCTACGCGGCCGGTCACAAACACTAGTAACAGCTCAGTATTGGCCCAGTAGCTCAAATTATCAGCTATATGTTTTTGTTTTTATCATCCCTCTGGGTTATATTGTTGTAAATGAGAATTAGGGCCTATGAGACTCGGGGGCTGTGGTGTAGTGGTAGCATGCTTGACTTCGAAGCAGGCGGCCCGGGTTCGATTCCCGGCGCCTCCATTTCTTTCATTCTTTCTGAATTGGGGCATCCTCTTTCTATCCAACAATATGATACCCTACTGTCTAGTAAGAATTTTCGAGAAAAGAAGAGTCACTTTTTTGAACTTGACTGCTGTTTGTGTTTGAGCGATGGACATCTGGATGCTGGCGTCGGTGTCGTTCGTGTTCGGTGCGCTTGTGGAACTGGCCTTTATCAGCATCCTCACCCGGCGTGCCGCTCAGGGACCGCAGCTCAGGCCCCCCCGCCATCACAGGGCCACCGCGCCAAACCCCCTGCTCGCCATGGAAGATGGTAACACTTTTGAATTAAACTAGCAGGAAAAGAAAGAAATCTAGGGACCGTAACTCTGCGACCGTATTTTTAAAATTAAGTAATTAAACTTTGATGAAATTACAGATTAAATGCCTATATATAGCATAGCGCTATTCCAAGCATCGTTTCGGCCGACTAGCTTATTAATTATACGCTAATTTCATACAGCCGTATGCCCGTATGTCCGTTCAGCCCGACTAGTTAACGTACCTACATATGTACTACCTCCATACTTACAGCCGTGTGTGTATGTCCGCTCAGCCGGCAAAAACACGAAATAATCACTATTACGCCACAAATCTTATCTTGAACACTACTGGTGGTGTGATTATTTCGTAATTTTGCCGGCTGAACGGACATACGGCTGTAAGTATATATGAATCGACCGCAACAGCCTAACGAGTGTCACACGACTTCGTTTGCTGTAGGAGGCAGCACCGCGCCGATGGTGGGCCTGCATTACGCGGGCTGTGGGGCGAGCAACAACGGGGGGGACTACCCCTGGGCCTCGCTGACCCCGGCCGTTCGCCCCCTCCGTCCCCGAGCCGCCCCCGTCCTGGCCCCCGTCCGCTTTCTCTGCACCACCCACTGTATCGACCGCCTCTCCCAGATCCTCTTCCCTTCCGCCTTTCTCCTGTTCAACCTCATCTATTGGATCTACTACAGCACCAAGATCACCCAGGCAGGGGCCGGTGACCTCCCCCGCTCCCAACCCAACGACTTATGACCTGCCCCCCCCGAACCCCCTAACGAGATGCTCCCTCCCTGTGGCTATGGGCCTTGGCAGTTAACGGTCTTGGCTGATGGCGATTGGCGACTTGGCTTGACTCCTGATCTGTCATGGGCAAACGAGTAGGTAGATATTTTTTTAATAAAAACAGGATCCTTAAGACAACTGAAAAGTTAAAAAATACCTTTTGCATGCAAAAGTGAGCTTTGAAACAGAGAACCGGTGTCACGGGCAAAAGTGTCCCCCCTGTCCCCCCGGACACTTTTGCCTAGGTAAAAGTGTCCTACTTGGGCAAAAGTGTCCCCCTTGCACTTTTGGTGTACAAACTCGTAAAAAAGCGAATTCTCAAAACCTAAACACATTCTAAAAATAGCTTTCAACTTTAAATGCTTTAAACAAATTTTAACAATATGCGTAACTATTTAACCTTAATAGGGTTTCATACTGCAGTATGGCTATGGCATCACAGATAGATTGAAACAGTGTGGTTTAGTTAGAATAAACTGACATACGGTCAAAGAGCATACGAATATGCGGCTGAACGCACCTAGGCTAAAGTGCTCTCTCTGCCATTCAACTTGTCCGTTCGTTCATCCGATTCAAACCGACCCGAGATAGATTCTAACCCTACCCGACCCGAGCATACCAATATAATATACCTTATATCCAAGCAAAAATATTTTGACCATAACAAGTCAAATAAAAAATTCAATCAAATTTCTTGCCGCTAATACAAAATCAAGTAAAAGTTGATTAGATTTGAAGAAGTGCATTGAAAAAATAGAAACTTGTGGCAAAACCTGAAAGCTGGGTGTAAACTAGTGAGCAGTAACCGTTGCGTATATTCGAAACACGATTTTGAATGAGCAGCTAAGCGTAAACTAAGGGGGGACACTTTTGCCCAAGGTAGGACACTTTTGCCTAGACAAAAGTGTCCCCCCGGACACTTTTGCCTAGTCAAAAGTGTCCGGGGGACACTTTTGACCAGGCAAAAGAGTCCGGGGGACAATTTTGACTAGGCAAAAATGTCCGGGGGGACACTTTTGACTAGGCAAAAATGTCCGGGGGGACACTTTTGACTAGGCAAAAGTGTCCGGGGGGACACTTTTTTGGGGGGACACTTTTGCCCGTGACACCGG
>JASANF010009965.1:0-17518 GCA_030248245.1 Trissonchulus sp. WLG1_4
TCAGAATAAATAGCTGCTATGGTTACTCTAGAGTTGGAAAGGGTTATAGCAAGAGACAAGTGTATGAAAAAGGAAAAAAGAGTATTTTGATAGTTATGGCATTGAACCATACGCAATGTTTAAAAAATACATTCAAAAAATTGGAGGCAATTTGATCTATAACCCTTATTGCCTACAAAATCTAAATACTAATGTTTGTGGAGAATATTGTGTTTATTTCCTGTATAAACGATGTCGTGGATGTTCACTAGAAGATATTGTTCGCCATTTACGACAACGACCATCACAAAATGACACTATAGTAAAGGATTTTACCGATAAACTTAAAATACATGGTTCAAGATGAGGTCAGTCGTGTCAGTGTCGGAATCAATAAAAGCCCAACAACTGGACCCTATAAACATTGGACGCCTTTACTATAAACGCCTATTCTTGCTATACTATTACTACTATAAACCCATATTGTCATCATGTTGCTCACAAACACTGCAGTCGACAAGTCCTTTGCTGACAGCTCGGTGAAGACTTTGCACCTGACTGCCGGTAGTCGAGAAGGACAAATACTAACCCCATATCTTGTAAACGATGTCCTAGATGCTCACCTGGTTGGTTTTAAGGCAAAACACTGGCTACTGATAATCGTCAAGGATATTTATAACAACACTTTATATCACAAGTTTACCACTAAAGTGAACTAACGCTCGGTAGCTACGAGAAGAAAGTCTTAAAGATTAACATTATTCACATTTAAAAGAACAAAAAAATGCCAATGTTACGGGGGAAAGGGTTAGTTTTAACAGACAATACCCGCTACGTGGAATATCAAGTTTTTACAGAAGACCGAAACCCTCTTACTTCGGCCCAGTTGAATCACTTGCTGTCGCTACGTTTCATGTCCAGTGTTCTGACCTAAAATTTCCTACATTTACACATCACCGATAAGAATGGCGTAGTGAAGTTGAGCCGAACAATGTACAAGAGTCAGCTCGCAGATGCGTTGACCGATTTCGGAGAAAATCAACTAACATAAAGATTTTACATATGCATCTTCAGGAATGGTGACATTATTAATTCAATTATTTGTTAATTATCATTGCATACTATTGCCGTTGTTTGTTGTAATTGTCATGATTTATTATCATTTTTATTGCATAATGTATTATCATTACATAATATTGTTATTGTTTTGTTTTTAATAAAATATATTTAATTTATTGGGTTTGAAGTTTTTCTTAAGTACTTTAGATCAGGCGCCATTCACCGACACTTGACAGAGGGGGCCCGGCATTAAATTAAGTGTCTACTAGGTAATTGCCAAGGAGGGGGCAGGTAATAAGTTAAATTTATTGCTATTACTACCTTAAGTTCACTTAAGGTGGTAGTTCCATAATCGCAGTTTTTTTATATGAGACTATTTTCAAAGCTATTTTTGAGAGCAATCAGTAAAGTTGGAATAAAATGGCTATAATTTTCAGAAACAAGACACAAAAGTGTCTACTATCATGTTTTGATTATTGATAAAATCCCAAGTTAAAATAGCTACTCTATTGGCTTACAGTTCAGTAAACCAATGAGGTAGCTAGTCTTAACATTGGAGTTTTACACCAAATAAAAAATGCTCTCGGTGTTTTGTAGTGTAGTTTGAGAAAATTATAGTCTTTTTACCCGTACTGGATAGATCTGGCTGAAAAAAGGGTCACTGCGATTATGGAAGTACCCCCTGTATAATAAATACCTTAGGACAGCTAGAAGCTAACTAGGTAGCCAATTTTTAAGAACTGTGCCCCCCTACCTTACAACGTCACGGATGCTATGAGTCATCTTAGGCATGTATCAATTTACCTACTACTGGTAATTAATCAGCCACGGCGTTATGAGTCATTCTAGGTTTCTGTCAATTTACCTACTATTAGCCATTAATCATTTCTGGTTACTACCAAAAAACACTTTATATTTTACTAAATCTACCCTTAGCGTAGGTATGCAGCTTGGGTTGTTATGTCAGCTTGTAGTACTTGGGTTATACTATGCGATGATATATTGCTCGAGTCAATCGGTACTGTAACCGCTAAGTAATTGTCCATGCCCGTGAAATTTGTGGTATGTTTTTACCCACACAGTACTTAAGCGTGTTTGAAAAAATAAGGTGGTTGTACTAAAACAGTCATTACTACTAATAGCGTAGAAATTGAGCTTAGCATTTTATATCAGCTCGTACTACTAATGATAGCCTACACAATGACGTATTGATCGTCTTGATCGGTCCTATAATGGTTAAGTAATCGACCATGCCCGTAAAATGTGCGGTATGTTTTTAGCCAAAAACTTGCGTAACGTACCTAAACATAGCTATAGCTAACCACCGGGTAATAATTCAGCTTAGTTTTTTATATACCCGTGTAGCCCTAAGTATAAGCTATAAAATGACCTATTGATGGCGTAAATCAGACGAGTATTTGCTGAGTTATAGCTAATTTTCCGTAATTTACAGTAATCTACCTAACTAGTTTACAGCCACTAATTGGCAGCTGTCGAAGCGCCTGCGGGCACACACGTGTTTTAACCACACATTACGTAATTTACCAAAACAATATAAACAAACTCTTCTGCTGAGTGAGGAGTGGTTCTATATGAAGTGAAGAGTGTCTATATTCCACAGAAAATATAAAACGCGACCATTTCTTGCAAAACGGACTTTTTAAGCTGCAATATGCTCTTTTAATATTTAATAACACTAGGACAGTCATAATATGTACTTTAATTAGCTGTCGTTACTGCTGATAAATTGAAGTGCAAAATTTAAAATATTGGTACACGTGATTTAAAAATAGTTTCAGAAAAAATAAGGCTCGTCCTGGACTTGAACCAGGAACCTCTCGCATGTTAAGCGAGAATCATTGCACTCGACCAACGAGCCCTGCAGTTGGTGTCTTAGAAGTCAAACATGATATGTAACCGCTGCCTGCTGGCACATAGTTTACATGGTCAAGCTGAATAATTTGCAACTGCAACTATTTACTAATAACCAAATCAAACTTTGTTTGGTTTCGCAGCGGTTTAGTTGGAATAATTATTACAAGTTAATACGTACCTACTACCTAGTGAGTTTAAGAAAAATTTTAATTTCGACTGTGCTACATCCACAACGTTTGCTGATTAGCTCCGTTGTTTATTCTTTTACAACAGCTGCCGGTTCGCTCAGCAGTTAGAGCGAACGCTCTACGAACGGATGTTTAGTGGTTTGAATCCACTCCGGCGCGTTCGTTTTTTTCATATTCGCTAAGTTTGGAGAGAAAGCTGTAGATTGGCTGTCCAAGATCGAGGTACCTGCCTTTCCTGTGTTATTTAACACAGGAAATCTGACCTACCTGAATTAACGTGGAGAGCTGAGATTCTGAATATAGTATATACGCGGCCCCTGAGGGGGCCGCGTAAAAATATCATTAAACAGTTAAAATCAGTAAGGTTAATAAAAATGTGTACAATAAAAAAGGTATTGAAAGTAACAATCACGTAAATTACAAATTATTAAAATAATATGTTCAAATGAAAAAAATTATGTTAGTTTAAATTACAAAAGTAGTTTAAAAATTAAACCGGTAGCTCCTCCCCACCCAATTAGCTAGCAGGATTTTCGCAGGGTTATCGCAGGATTTTCGCAGGATTTTCGCAGGATTTTACACGTTAAAGATAGCTCCTCCCCACCCAATTCTCCTCCCCACCCAACTCCTCCCCACCCAATCTGGTGTGAGATGCAGCCTATATACTACTGTTAGTTTTGTACATGGCTGAAAAATGGTTTTGTACATGTTTTGTAAAATGGCTGAAACGTTATTCTGAACCAATGTATCAGGAAAGATGTCAAAACACACGTAGAGTATTGTCACAGTACCGTTATTTTAATAATGGTATTTATTTTTAATATTAATATTAATATAAATACAATTTGTAAAATGTTTTTAAATTAATATTAATATAAATAAAGTTTGCAATTTATTTTTAATATAAATAAAAATGCGATTCTTGAAATATTTTTAAATTAATATTAATATAAATAAACTTCTCAATTTATTTTTAATTTAATATTAATATAAATACGAAAATTTTTGAATTTTAATAATAATATTAATTTTAATATTAATATTTCTAAAATTATTAGTTTTAGCTAGTGCTAAAAACACAGACTTTGCAAGCAAATGTAATAGTGTGCACCCTTGTCATAAACAGTATACTTGAGTGAGCTATAACGTTCTCTAGGCACTCGCTTCACCTTTACGGTTCAACCTTACTTCATTCTTCGCCCAGCTGTGCTGCCTTTGTGATTCCTGCGTTTTGTCCTTCTATCATTGTGATTTGTCCTTGGTAGTGTTGGTGACCGGCCGCGTAAACCGCCGGCAGGCTCGGCCCGGCCGGCGGAGAAGTTTTTGAAAAACGTGAAAACCTGCCGGCCGGAGCGGCAAAATTTTTGTACAAAACCAATTGATCCAAATCCAGAGTGTCATTTTGGCATAACTTAGCCTGCCGAATTGTTATGTCGGCCTAAGTTTGTCAGTCGGTTGAATCTGGCTGGCCGGCCGGTGTTTTTGTTTTAGTGACACCCAAAACAATAATGAACGGGGAAAAGATTTGGCACACCACTTAATAAATACTGAATCCGGGCTATGAAACTTTGTTAGTTTACATACTCTAGTCAACTAACAAAACTCGCAGGTTTTCTGGAAGTTAAGTTTTTTGTGTTAAGCATCCCAATGTTGGGCCAACTCCCACGCATGGACAGCTGCTTAGGGCTACGACAAGGTTAGGGCCAAGTATACCTAAATCAATAGCAATTTAGGGACAACGAAATCTTTGATTCATGACACTGCGGAATCATAAGTCATTCATTCATCAGGACAAGAACAAAATATTAAGATTAGGGTTGTTTTAAGTACATATGTGTTTCAACTAAAATATCTAATATTAAGCAGTGGCGTAGCCAGAAAAGAATTTCGGGGAGGAATGACTTTTTGATTTTTTTTGTTAAAGTGCACTTAACTGCGAACTTACAGAATAGGAGCTCATGAGCTAGCTAGCTGAGCAGCTTTGCGCTCAAAACACCGAAAATTTTAAAATTCCATGGGCTGGCAAGGGTCTTGAAGCTATGTAGCAAATCCGCAAAATTTTTCGAAATTTTTTTGACATTAAAAACACTGTACATTTGCTAAAAATGTCATTTTTGTACCAATAAAACAGCTAAAACGATACACTATACACTGTATTAAGCAAATACATAGTGCACAATACAACTATATTATGCACATACATATGCTTTCAGGCAAGACAACAGCAAAGAACACTAAGCCAAAGAGTTGTAGAAGTGGGGGCGGCAGCCGCCAGAAAAAAATGGGAAAATTTGATTATTAGACCAAATTTGGTCTATTGGAGACGTACTATCTGAAATTTTTTCCGGCCGGACCAAAAACCAAAGGAACTAAAAACCTTGTGTAAAATTTCAGTCAGAAAAACTTTCGATTGGAAATTCCTCCCACCCCCCCCCCCCTCTGAAATCAGTAATATGTAGTCACCCTGAAGTATTATTAACACAGCAACCGTGCGCCTGCTTTACTTGAAGGCTAGTAATAAACTACAAACTGACTGTATCTGACTGTTGAAGGCTGGGCTGACGGCTGACGTCCCAGTCAAAAATGTTAATGCGGCCACAAAGAAAATCCTACTTCTGCCATAAAAAAGTCACATTTTCATATTGCTTAGTGAAGCGCAGGTTTTGTTATGTGGCAGTAGCTAGCAGGTCCAAAATTTGGCCACGGAACACAAAGATTATAATTTTGAATTTTTGAATTTTTGAATTTTAATTATCTAAAAATAGTTTTGAAGTTCAGTTGAATAGAATAACGATATCAGTTGTCAAGTACTGTAGTCCCCGATTGGGAGTTTATCACGTGATGTGTCAACTGGCACTTCTGAGGACGGCGGGTTAATACGGCAAAGGAATGGGCCCTTAACACAAAAATAATAGCCATGCCAATGTGACTTCACGGACAAAGTTCGGGTTGAAAAGCGAACACATGTGCTACGCTGTATTTAAAATTGTATTGTAAAAAAGTAATATTAAAATTGTATAAAAATGCATTTTTAATATTAATATAAATACAGCGTGTCAGTTTCTGCACAGCCATATACTTATCTTGTACAAACTTGTATATGCCCAGCCCTTATTAAAAAGAATATTAAAAATAAAGTGCTTTTTAGTATTAATACGGCCAATTTATTTTTAATTTAATATTAATATAAATACAATTGCTAAAATATTTTTTAATTTAATATTAATATCAATAAAATTTTCAATTTATTTTTAATTTAATATTAATATAAATACAATTCCTGAAATTTTTTAAATTTAATATTAATATAAATAGAATTCTCAATTTATTTTTAATTTAATATTAATAAAATTATTAATATTAAAAGTATTTTAACTACCGACTTTTAATATTAATATTAATTATTAAAATAACGGTATGTCACAGCAATTACTCTTTTTAATTCAATATTAAAATAACCAACAACTTTGTATTGCAACTTATTACTGTTTTCTGTTCATTGCTCAAACTCAAATCTCTCATGTTCAACTTTTCTAGTACAAATATGCTGCAAGAATTAGCATACATAGACCTTGGAAAAATACAAATTTAGAGGTTTGAAAACAATACAATTGATGTATGTATAAACAAAATATGCTACAAAAATGGTGTTTCTATGGTTTGAGTCAAATAGCAATCGGTTTTGAATACAAGAGGGAAAAGGCCAATGAAAATTAGTAAGATCTTAAAAAGACGCTGATTTAAATTTAAACTGACGCCAAACTGAATGAAACTGAAGCTTGCTTCAAGAGAAGATAATTTCTACTTCTAATGTACTGTAACTGGGGCCTATTCCTTTACCAGATTAAAGGGTTAATTATAATCGGACTAAACAGTTAAAAAAGTATGCTGAAAAATGCCATTCCAAATCCACCGGATTAAACGGACGTAATTTTTAGCGCGCTGCTTTTTAATCGGACTAAACGGACTTAATTATGCACGCTAATGTTAAGCGTGCATGTTAAATCCATTTAGTCCAGTGGTAGTTTTGGAATGGGGTCAGACTAAAATGCTTGCCGCTGACTTATTTTAACTCGTTTAGCCGGTTAACCCGATTTGCCATTTTAAAACCTCGGACTAAAATAAATCCAGTCCGTTTAATCCGGTAAAGGAATTGGCCCTAAGAAAAATTGTATAAAATTGTATAGCCCGAGTACCAGTTGTAAGTATTCAAGCGATTAAGTAATGTTTTGAAAGAATTCCCCATTTACTGATAATATAAACAGCATAAAATACGATTAGTACAAAAATACGCGTACGTGGTAATTTTTTGCGGGCCACGGTACTTTGGAGACAAGCACATCATATTCTTCGTACCTAAAAAAACAAGCTATTTTAATATAGTAGTAGCATTGCGGCTGAGTTGAGCTACTATCATGCTGTAAGATGTATGTAACAACGATTTGTAACTTATAATAATAATTTTATAAAAAATTGCAAACCTGCATCGATCAGTACAAGACGTGCTTATCAGGCTGATGTTGTCTACTTCTTCCAGAGTGGCTTGCAGGCAAAGGACTAAAATATAAAATATTATCATTCATTCAGATATTCCTTAATGCATACGAATGGCCGGAATCATACGACGGCTAGCGTTAGTAGATCACCAAGTGCAACACACTCAATCTATTTTGTGCCTTGTGTAGTTGTGTGTAGTCACCCTAGCTTGTTAGTTAACTCTCTCTTACATTGAGCTGAAAGTGCACCCTAGCTTATGCTCAGGGACAAAATTTAGTTTTAGTTACAGTTATGGTATAGTTTTGAGTTATGGTATATCATAGCAACACTACCAAATACTAAGTACTGGTATTGTCATAAAGACAGCAAACCTCAACAGTTTTGTTTTTATTTTGTTCTTCTAAGCCTCCGTTTAAGCTCAACCTTGCCCCTGCCTAATCCTAAATCTACGACAAAAATTCAGTCGTAAAATCCAGGTCTATGTTTGACACATGCTTGGTCAAGAATTGGCATTCTAATATTCTAACAATAAGTCAGTCGGTTTTCTTTGGCTTGTAGACTCTGATTGCTTTCAATTATTATATCGTAGTTTTCTGCGTCCATGCCTTTTCCCTGTTTGTCTCTACAGTAAATTCATAGCTAACTATTAGTTCTTTTTTCTTCCGAATGAAAAACAACAACAACAAAAAACAACTTTCAATAAAATTAAAAATAAATATATAAAACGCAATTCTAACAGTCGTCTACATCGTCACAAACGGTGACGTTTTCACGAGGTAACGCCAAACGGGGGTCGCAGCAATTGCAGTTTTTCAGGTAAAGCCGTTGAGCCTCACTTCGCAGACAACCCTGAAATGGAAATGCAAACTATACTAAACTAATTCTGTTAATAAAACTAAGGGCCATTTTCTAAAATGGATTAAACGGATTAGATTAAAATTTGTTTGCCTAATAACTTCTCTTGATCTTGAAGTAGACTTAAAAAACTTTTGTGCACAAGTGGGAGGTGCTACAAACAGTTGCTATCGCAAATTTCGTATGAACTGATAAACGATGTCATGAGTTATTGGCAAAACAAATTTTAATCTAATCCGTTTACCTAATCCATTTTAGGAATTGGCCCTAAACAAGACTGATATTAAATCATTTTGGACCAGTGTTAGCTTGGGATTATGAGTTAAATTGAACAGCTGATATATTTTTTACCTTAGTTTGGTTCAAAAATCCAAATTCCAAACATTGTTTAATGATGGTGGTAATGAAAAATAAATTTGAACTATTTTGTATAACTTACTTCAAATGTGTAATCACCATTATAATAATACTTCGCGTCTTTCAACTGAGTACATTTACTGTACGGGCTTGGCAGTCTAGTCACTTTGCTCTGAAACATTGACATTACATATGTTTTTGAACTTCGAAAAATAGCTTAGTGGAACATAACTCCATTTTGATGTTAATGAAACTTGTAAATAAATAATACCATAATACGTAAGTACGTACGCACAATGAATATTCAAATTATGTTAATAAAATAATATGTAAATAAATAATGTATAAAAGTGACAAAACATGTCAAAATTTAGCATATAAACAACTGTTCTCGAATTGACCCGCAAAAAACACAATTTTGAATACTGAAATCTCACAACAGTCCCCCTTGCACAGAACCAGTGTGTCTGTCGTTGTTACTTCAAATTTCATTTTTTGGGATTATTATTATTTCATTTCATTAACCGTATTATAAGTGTCGTAAAATTGAATAATTGTCAATTAACCCTCATTAGAAATCGATACAAATGTTTAGCAGATATTAATAGCGCTCAAATTCACTATAAATATTTAACCTGCCCTTTAATTTGATCAATCAATTAATATCTGTTGAATTGGTTACATTATTAGTCCTTTAAAATCCGGTTCAGACTCGCTCGTGTCCATGTCCTATCGTTTGTCCTTAATCAATTTAAAGAAAAGTAGCCAACCAAAACTGCCAATTTGCATGTCGATAGCAAATACTTCAAAACTGCAAAAAAGTATTAGCCGAAACTGTCAATTTTTTACGGCCGCTGACCAATGTGTACTTAAGGACAAGTATGAATCGAGCTTGACAGGACCCTCACTCACCCCCATTACAGCCATGCTTGTAACAAAGCCTGGACTAATAATATAGCCTTCGTAATCAGGAAAAACGGCAATCCCGGGCTCTGTGATGACAACTTTTAATCCCAGAGATGCGATAAATCCCAGATAATCCTTCAGCCTGGCATTCAACATTACTAGCAAACCTAAAAATGAAAATCCTCAGAATCTTCAGGGCGTGGGATCAAATTCCAAGTACCGTGGTCATAGCAGCTCGCGTAGCAAAATGGCGTTGTCTCAGTTATTTAGCTTGCAAAGGCACAACGGTGAAAAACTACCTTCTGCATCCCAATTTTACAAAATCAAAACAAAACAAAGTGGCCAATATAGGCAGGCTCCTTAAATTTTCCGAGAAAATTGAGTTTTCAGCAATAATTAAATTAAAAATACTAACATCAACAGTAGTAAAATTAAAAAAAAAACAAATTCTATTCTAACCGTGATGTTGTCCGAACCCCCTGGAGTTCACTCGATGCCCTATGGATGTTTGGTTATTGTAAACGAAGCAATTTCCCAGCATGCCGTTTCTGAACTCCCCGTTGAACATTTCTGAGCACGCTTGCTGCTGTCGCTCCCAATAACAAGCGGAGAACAATTCTTCCCGGCTAAACCCAGCGCTTCCTACGATTTCGTCCGAGTGACCAACCATATATTCAGTGACGGCCCTGATTGCGGCAGTTAGCGATAGAAAGTTTTCAGTCGCAGTTGTCTGAAAATGTTAGAAGGCTCGATTCAAACTTACAGCCGTATGTCCGTTCAGCTGGAAAAATTACGAATAATCACGCAGCGATTTGATTTAATACACCATTGGCGGTGTGATTGCCTCGTACTTTTGCCGGCTGAACGGACATACGGTTGCAAGTATGAATCGAGCCTAATGCGTTATTGGTAATCGTTATGGTGTCAAGAAAAAAAGGTGAAAGATTCTTCCTGAAAAAAAATGCATTAGAACATTTGTGGGGACTCGAACCTCCAACCTCTGGATCTGAAGAGCAGCGCTCTGAACATTTGGGCTACTACTCTGCGTTGCTGTACGTTCCTTCAAGTACTCCAATGGGCCTATTTATGTAACTTCACCGCATAACATAGAAACATCTTTGCTTTTGTGTATCATTTGATTTAATAGCTCATTCATCTTAAAAGCTGTAACTTCTGGAAATCCATGGTGCTAATCTTATGTTTATTTTAACAGTCTTCAATATTAGTCAATTCAAACTTGTGTTTATGGATAAGTATGAGAGCATAGTATGGCCTAAATGTATCAGTACTGGCATTTTCAGTCTGTAGCAAGAGCTGTAACGTACAGCTACGCTTTTTTTCAGTTGATATTTCTTTCGTTAACTTTTTCGTTTTCGTTTTCGTTTTCCTTTCGTTTTCCTTCAATTTCTTACTTTCTTTCGTTTTCGTTTTCTTTAGTTGTCAATTTTTGACAGCTTGCCCAGCATGGGTCTAATAGCAGCTGAGGTCAAGCACAAGTGCACTCTAAAACTTTTTCAAAAAGGGTGCCGTCAAAAAAGTGTTAAATAGTTATTTAATGATGAGTTACTTTTCAGTGTCACTTATACATTGTTAAAAATATTTGTCTGCTAAGTCAACTTTACTAATTTTATAAATTGCGTCAATTTTTAAATTTTCAGGTTCGAAATTTAAATTTTACATTCTTAATTTTTGTACTACTATATATCTTATAGTGCAAAGGTCCTGTCAGAGTGTCAGTGAATTGTATCCATTTGCGCTAATTTATTACTTCTAATTTATTTCAGTGTACGGTAAAGTTTGCAAAACAATACATATATTATATAGCTATATACCAACTAACGAAAGTCTACTTAAAAGTGACACCCCCCGTCATGTGAACATTGGAATAAACAAGCAGCATGCAGCTGCCTTCATTTGTCTACTGCTCGTCAAATTTTTCAAAACTTTGTTACGCAAGCCGAAAAAGTTGGCTTCGCTTCAATTCACTTTCGTTTTTGTTTTCTTTTTCGTTTTCGTTTCGTTTTCGTTCATTTTAGTGTCTACTGAAAAAAAAAGCGTAGCTGTATATAGTCACTGTCGGCAAAGTGTCGATTCATACTTACAGCCGTATGCCCGTGGCTAAATAATCACAGGCGCTGGCTGATCCACTGCACTAGGCTGCTATTGACGTCATTCTGCTGGGTGAACGGACATACGGGACGAAAGTATGACTCGAGCCTTAAGCGAAGAAGAAGAAGAAGAAGAACGTACATAATTTTCATTATTTTTCGTTATATACTTCCTGGCCAGCGCTTTATCGGTTGGTGTCGGCACAGGTGGGGTTTCACCAGGTTCGACAAATCTATCATAATCAGGAGCTAAACAGATCAATAATTTTCTAATATAGCTGTTTTTAAACAGACTTACGTTACCGGCAATTTCGCACACTTCGCATAATGAGCAATTGGCACTAGGCAGTAGAGGCGTGGACAAGTTTAAACGGTAGGAACTGTTTAAACACCGTTAACAGTAAATTAATTACTTATGTAGTTACTTACTCACTAGTTACTACTATACTTTGTACTGTCATTACTGTCGTTACTACTGTCATTACTTATCAGTTACTTATGTCGTTATCTACTTCTAGCATTCGTTTATTGTACAATACTTAATGGCTTTAGCAATTTACGCTCGTTTTTTTAATAAACTGAATGATCTTTTAATAGCAACAAAATATGCATCGTTTAATCCAGTGAGGAAATATATTTTAGCATACCTTCAGCATCAAGCAAGCATTGTTCAAAGCAGTATTCCCAGCGAACCTGCCACCGCACAGTGTAACACCAAGGCCCGCTGGGACTGTTGTCAGTGACTTGACACAAATTATCGTCTCTTGTTTCGCCGTAAAGTCTCCGGTGAGGTCTGTCGGTGTTCCACATTTGACATTCTATGCCGCTTTTGGTCACGTTTTTTGGGTGTGAGACGGTTGTGCTGCATAGGGGTCCTAAAATATGTTATGTTATGTTATGTTATGTTATGTTATGTTATGTTATGTTATGTTATGTTACGTTATGTTATGTTATGTTATGTTATGTTATGTTATGTTACGTTATGTTAGGTTATGTTATGTTATGTTATGTTATTGTTATGTTATGTTATGTTATGTTATGTTATGTTATGTTATGTTATGTTATGTTATGTTATGTTATGTTATGTTATGTGAAAATATTCCTTTACAGTGAGGTTGAAATATTGACCAGGCATAATAATGCAACTGATTGGCGCATACTAAAAATTAATACAAATTAATATAATAAAAATAATATTTATAAAAATATGATCAGTCATTAAAAACTGCTTTACAGACTTTTGGGTCTAAACCGGTAAATACAAATTTCTTAAGCTAACTAAATTTAATCTTGTAAATGATAAATAAGGCTTATGAGTCTTGGGGGCTGTGGTGTAGTGGTTAGCATACTCGACGTCGGCGTGAGTGGCCCGGGTTCGATTCCCGTCACCTCCATTTTTTTCATAACCAGCGGCTTTCTCTTGCCTTCAAGTTTCAGCATTAATATGATCCGTTTAATCCATTTTAAGCTCCAATTGGCTAACCTGGTGTCCAACATGGTTCAGATGATCCAGTATACATTAGACAATCTGAAAAGTAATGATCAATGTAAACAGATTAAATTAAACAATATGCTTTAATCAAATTGAGTATCACGCAGCGAGCTAAATTGAGATTTTAAATTTAAAATTTAAAGTTAAAAATTAATTTTTGTAAATTAAAAGACGAAAATTACTTTTAAAATTTATTGCTAATAAAAATGCTTGCAATTTTAAACTGCTCAAATTAATTCTGTCTCAAAAACATGTACACACCTTGTTTAAGGGACGTTTGTCGTTTAGCGATTTTGTGATCCTCAGTGAGATTATGCATCAGTTCCGAGTAGACTTCTTGCTGAAATATTGTAACGGCCTATTGTAGCAACTTATTCTCGAGTTATTCCTAATGTCGAGTTATTCTGGAATAGTTATTCTTGAGGTTTCATTCTCCAAATTTTCCCCTGCACCATTAGAGAATAGCTCGAGAATAATTACTCTCGAGAAAAGCTGGAGAATAACTTACCTATTCTCCAGCTGTCCAATAAAAATTCGGCTGCATCATTGTGATCCAATCACAGCCTAGCAGACAGCCAATTGAACTCGAGAATAAGCCGGAATAAGCCCCGCCTACAGATGTGCTATGAGAGCAGATTTGTTTCTCGTCCGCTCACCGAAAATGCGTTGACTTGACACAAGTAAGTAACCCGATAGGGAACGAAACCCGAAAGCGAACATTTTGAACTTTTTTGTTTAGTTACCTTTATGCTAAATAAGCAATTTTTAAGCTCAATAAACATAAATATGTTAAAAAATTGGAAATGGGTAATTTTTTTATAAAAGTTATAAGGTTATTCTCCAGCTATTCCTAGTCTGGATTAGGAATAACTTGCACAGTGTAGAAGAATAGCTAGAGAATAAGCTATTTTTTAACTTTGGTTGTGCAATAATGTTTGTTATTCTTCAGCTATTCCTGAGCTATTCCTAAACTACTCTTGAGCTACTCTCGAACTTCCAGAATAACTATTCTCGAGCTTAATTGTTGGTGCAATGAAAATTTATTGTATTCCGGAGCTATTCTCAAGCTATTCATATTCTTGTGTTGAAGAAGATGAGACCCCAATTAAGAAAGAATGAAAGAAATGGAGGCGCCGGGAACCGAACCCGGGCCACCTGCTTCGAAGTTAAGCATGCTAACCACTACACCACAGCCCCCCGAGTCTCATAAGCCCTAATTCTCATGTACAACAGGGTCCCCCCTTCGAACATCGTTGCGACCCTGCAACGATACTCGGTCGATACTACTGCTCCCGGGGCAAACCCGATGCCTCAAGGGCGGAGCACATTCACACGTAGGCCTCCAAGCCTACTTCAATCACACCACACTCCTGGGTTTTTCGTATTCTATGGTATCACTAAGCTATTCTGTGTTGGTACACTCCGGTGTAGGACAAGTACGAATTTTTAGTGCACTAGTTTTGTGGTCTTTTTGTTTATTTTTGAAGACAGTTTAATTTGCGATAAAAGCAATTTCAACACAACACAAGTGAAACCTGTCGGGTTTATGTTTCACAGAATCAAGTACGTTATGAGGATGCCTTAGGTGCTCGAGTGCAGCAAGCCGGTGCCCGAGTAGCTAGGCTTGACAGTTCTGCCACAAAGTTGTCACAGGAAAGCAGGCTCAGTCTGTAGTGATGGATCAAAACCCAGTGTCAGGCTAGGGCTTAATGCAGTTTAGATAAATAAATAAAGGTTATGGTGAATGTAATGTTGAATGTTGTAATGGTGAACACTATAACTTAACGTACAGCTGCCAGAAAGCGAGGCTGTTTTCCGAATTCTTCGCGCCGTAACGGACTCAGATTACACACCGCGACTTGTGGGAACGGCGTTAACGTTTGTTTTAGCAGCTGAAGCCAAACAATAACTAAATATTAACACAATAATTAATTACTTTTTGATTATTTCAATCAATACAGTTTGAGCCAGGTTCATACATACTTGTCCGTAGAAATGTCCGCTACATAACTAAATATACCTAAATAGATTTAAATATATACCGCTGCATTAAATTTTGAACAAAACCCCGTGAAAATATAGTGTTTTAACAACATAAATCTATTTAATATTAATTAACTATTTAGGATTAAAAAAAAAGCCGTAAAAATGTCCGCTGCATATACATAGATTCAAAACCAACTACATCTAATTTTTAATAAAATTCTGTTGACGTATAATCATTTAATACATTATTTTATTATTAATTAACTATTTATTAATGAAAAATCTTATTTTTACGGTAGTTGTGGAGATGGTATCGAACAACCAGTAGTCTTCCAACGTATGGCTGACTTCCCAGAGAAAGTAAAACAACGCTAGACAAAATGCCGTCATCCAACACTTTTGTCGTATTCTGTTTTCAGACGCAATGGCTATTCTTAGACCGTGTGCGCTTGTGGCTTGCACCATACTGCACAACAATTAGCTAAATGATAAATACATAAGCATGAATTCACAAAAGGTGTTTAAGGTTCATTCATTCATTCTGATAGCCGTTTATCCAGTCATCCAGTTACATTACGGAACAAGCCCAATCTGCGGCAAAACCTTCAGTAGGTATTAAGAATTACGTTCAAGTAAGCTGACCAGCAGGTCAGCTAAAACCTATGGTGCAGCAGATAATTATCTTATTGTAAAATGTGTATGCAAAAGTTCCATTGATGCTAACATGAGTAGTAACTATCTTATGCTTATGTCTTCTGAACTGATACTGTAATGTTGTATCTGCTGATCTAATATACGTCCTTTACAATTGGCGCAGTGTCTGAAAGAGCTATCATAATGTCCAAAACGTTCGACATTTTTGAACCTGACAAAGAGACGTGGTCGGCTTATTCAGAAAGACTGCAGTTGTTTTTCGTGGCCAACGACATTGCGGAACCAGAAAAGCAAACCGCAATATTATTGACAAAAGCTGGCCGGGACGTTTATGCTTTGGTAAAGCGACTGTGTTCTCCAGTTCTACCTTCTGAGAAAACATTCAAGAGTTATGTGATTTATTGAAAACACATTTTGAACCAAAGCGCAGTCTGATTGCTGAACGTTTTAAATTCAACAAAAGATTGCAAAAAGATGGGGAATCGATTAGTGACTTTGTCGCTAGTCTACAAGAATTGGCCACATTTTGCAATTTTGGTGACAATTTAGACGACATGATTCGGGACAGATTTGTCTGCGGGTTGCTGGACCAGCAAATTCAGCAGCGCTTACTTGCAGAAGACGATGTCCCATTGCAACGAGCCATCGATATTGCTCACAGTATTGAAACGGCTGAAACTGAATCAAAGACACTTCAAGAAAATCGCTCTGAATTCAATGCAGACAGCACTTTAATTTATAAAATCGAGTCTAAGCGAACCTGCTTTCGTTGCGCCAAGAGTGGTCATCTGGCACATGAGTGCCGCTACAAAAATGAAACTTGCCGGAAGTGTAACAAAGTCGGTCACCTTGCTGTTGCTTGCAAGAGTGGTTATGGTGAACGGTGGGCACAACGGGACAGAATACCAAACAAGAAAAGGGAGCAGAAGGCCTCTGCTCGCTTTGTGGATGACAAAGAATGTGCAAATGAAGCTTCGTCCGAAAGTGCTAGTAGCGATGAACGAGGGTTGGTGTTCTATATCCGTACTGTATCTGAATCAACTAAAACACCATATACCATGTCAATGTTTATAAATGACGTGCCTATTACGTTCGAAGTTGATACGGCGTGACAATTTTGACCGAATCAATCTACAAGAAACTTTTGAATCATATCCCATTAAAGGAATCTAATGTCAAGTTACACGGTTATGGCGGTGAAAGAATTCAGACACTGGGAAAATGCATGGTAGAAGTCAACCATAACGGCGTCAAATGTTAACTTGCATCAGCAGACAGAAAGGCGTTTTCAAAGTAAAGCGTCTACCTTTTGGAGTAGCATCCGCACCTGAAATTTTTTAACGCCGAATGTCCAGCATGGTGGGTCACCTTGACAATGTCACAGTGCTCTTGGACAATATTGCAATAACTGGTAAAACCAAGGCAGATCATCTAGCAACCCTGCGTAAAGTGTTTGAAATTTTACGTGATAATAACGCGAATCTAAATGTTGAAAAATGTGTCTTCATGGCTGACAGCATTAAGTATCTGGGGGTAGTTTCAGAAACTTTACATAAGTCTAC
>JASANF010009966.1:0-61137 GCA_030248245.1 Trissonchulus sp. WLG1_4
CTGTCGCTCCCGCAGTCCGACGTCAAGGTCGAGCCCCCCAGTCCAGCTCCGTGGTCGTCCCCCCGTCCGGTCCAGTGCCAGTGCCCGTCGCTCCCGTCCAGCCCGCTGCCCGAGCCGTCGCTCCCCGCTGCTCCTCCGGTCCGTCAGTTCCTGCCCATCCAGCCCCGGCCGCCGTCAGTCCATCAGCCCGCTCCAGCCAACCAGCCAGGACTAATCCTGTTAGTTGCTCCCCCCGCTGTCCTTAGCATTGTAGTAGTAGTGCCTAGGCTGACCCTATAGGACAGATCGGTAGTAGGATAGCCAGTAGACCTGTTGAGCCATTGAGTTGACCAGTAGATCAGAGCTATAGAGAGATCTAGCCTAGAAGGGTCAGGCTAGAAGAGTGCCGGTTCCAGAGTAGGTTGTTTTCAGGTCATTACCGTGTGTCCGTTCCGTATCAGTCCGTACTGTGCTTGTGTGTCCTTAGCGGTTGATCCAATTGAATCGGATCCCAAAGTCTATTACGCGAGTTATTTAGGAAGTAGATCGTAGCTACGATTGTCTGTTAGGATATTTTGCTATCTCTTTTAGAAGTACGTAGAATACACCTGTCACACACAGTTTAAAGTATTGAGTAGAGTTTTGAGTTGTTGGTCAAAAGTAAAGGGAAAGTTTCGTTTCTGAGATAGCATTTGGGGAGTTGATCCGTTAGTGTCCCCCGACACCAGAAAAAGCAGGCGTCAGGGTTGAGCTAGGCCTCTGAAATAAGGTATAAGTTCCTAGTTATCCCCGGCCTTTGGTGTCCCTCCCGAATCACGACGGGCAGAGCAAAAAAGCTTGTCCGAGCAGTTCAAATCCCCTGAAACCAGTCGCTCAGGTAGAAGTTTAAGTAGAAGCTATTGGAGAGGCAAACTTTGAGTGATTTACACGTCGATTGAGAGTTAGCGAGAACTTAGTCAAAATTAAAGGGTGTGCTTTCATCAGTGAGAGATCAATTGAAATCTAGGTAAACACGATCGCCGTGGAGGTAGTACTGTTAGTGTTTTCATATATTGTTTGTGTTTACGTACGTTTCGGCGATCGTAAGCATTTCGACTGAGTTAGCACGCAGAGGTACTGAGCTTAACTACGAGGTTGGACTAGGATCCATAGGTGACCTAAACGGATCTCTGTAGTTTAGTCTTCTGTAGCTACTCGGTTCCCTTTTCGAAGGGTGGAGCCCCCGCAAAGACATTTCTAACCTCTGCTACTCCACGAGCTTATTTGAGTTTGAGTTGAGATCCGATATAGACAGGATAGAGCCAAATTGGGAAAGTATTACTGTGTATCAGCAAGCACCTACGCGCACCCTAAACGTATGTTTTGCATTGTTCGTATTGTGTTGGTAGTGAACCTAAGGAGGTGATCGTTAGTAGAGTCAGTCAAAGTCAGTAGTTCTCGCATAACACAGAGTAGAAAGTTTATTAACCCAACGATTATAATTAACCTGATCTGACTCGTACAGACCCTTGTTGTAGGCTAGTTTACAACGATACACCGTTTACTGACTGTACCAATCATGTGTTAAATATCAGGTGATATGTAGTCATTACAGTGTCTGTGTTTTATAACAAGTCCTAGTTCGAATACACCAATTATCCCCCTCTCCAATTGAACGCTTTGGATCAGGCGGATCGGAAACAGCGGCGCATCTTGCGCGCGTTCCAAACTTTTCCATTGGACAGTTGGTAGGTCCATCTTCCCAGCACTTTGTCTACCGTGTAGGGTCCATGCCAAGGCGATTCTCCCTTGCCGACATGAGGTAGGCGGACATACACATGATCACCCGGAGAGTACGGTCCACGATTGGCCCAAGACTCAGCAGATGTCGTATCTAGGATGTTTCGGGGTGGCGTCAGTGTCACCGGAGGTGGTGGCTCAAATGCAAGCCGCATTTTCCTACCGAAGAAGAGTTCTGCAGGGCTCAGTGTGCCATTAGACTGAGGCATTGCACGATACGATTCCAAAAGAGACAGTACTTTCACATGCCAAACGTTGTCATCGTAATGACATGCTTGCAACCCATGCTTTAGGTATCTATTGAAAACTTCAACTTGGCCATTAGATTGGGGGTTGTAATTAGGTGTTCGCAGGTGGTTGATGCCACGACTGGACAAGAAGTCGGTGAATTGAGAGCTGACAAACTGAGGTCCGTTGTCGGTTAATACGGCAGAGGGATTGCCGTAACGGGCAAAAATTTCCGTGGCCCAATCAGTAATTTTAGACGAAGTTATAGTTTCCGTCAATAAGGCTTCGGGATAGTTTGAGTAATGGTCTAACATCACTACTATAAACTTTTGGCGCTTTGGAGCTATTACAAATGGTCCTGTGATGTCTATAGCTACGCGTTGCCAAGGTAGCGGTGGTTGGGGTAGAGAGGTCTCCATTACTGGACACTTTCCTGCAGATTTATCGCTTCTCTGGCAAGCGTGGCAGTATTTCACGTAAGCTTCGATCTCTTTACTCATAGAAGGCCACCAGTACGTTTCCCGGATTTTTTGTTTCATTCTAGTTATTCCAGGGTGACCAGAATGTGCCATTGAAACAATACGTTTGGTAAGTTTAGCAGGGACGATAATGCGGTCGTGGTCACGTGATAAGAAACCATCGTCTGCTGTGAGCTCATTTCTTATGGCATAGAACGGTCTGGCCTGTGGCGTCAAGCGCTTTTGAGATGGCCATCGCGATCTGACGTAGGACAGCACTTGGCTCAGATTATTGTCTTTGGCAGTGGTTGTTCTGATCAGGTTTAAGGTTATACCATCATGCGTAAGTCGCTTAACCATCAGGCTGCGACCTGGATCGGACACAGCGCTGTCTACGTTGGGTTCTGGAAGTAAACGGGATAGTGCGTCAGCGACTACATTAAGGTTACCTTTGCGGTAAGCCACCGTTACGTCAAAATGCGCCAGGCGCTCATACCATCGGTAAAACTTGGAAGCCTTTCTAGTTGTACCGTATCGCTGCAGGAGGGTCTGGAGTGCAGCATGATCAGTTCTAAGAGTAAAGTGGCGACCTAGCAAATATTTTTCCCAATGCTCGCAACTCCAGACGCAAGCTAATGCCTCTTTCTCGTTAGTCGCATAGTTGCGCTCATGTGACTGCAGGGTATGAGACGCAAATGCAATTGGAACTTCTTTGCCATCTTGCATTTGGGATAGGACGGCGCCAAGTCCCACATCTGAAGCATCACATGTCACAAATGTTTCGGCGTCGGTATCAAAAATGGCGTTGACCAGGCGTGCCGACAGAAGATCTTTGCATTTCTGGAAGGTTCTCTGACATAGCTCGTTCCAATCAAACTTGATTCCTTTGCGGGTAAGGCGTCGCAGAGGTTCAAGGTGAGTTGCTAGGCTGGGAAGGAACTCGTGGTACCAATTGATCATGCCCAAAAATTTTCTCAGCTGTTCGAGTGTTCGTGGCGCTGGAGCCTCTTTCAATGCGCGCATTCGATCTGGGTCGGGTGACACGCCGTCCACTGACACAATGTAGCCGAGAAAAGACACGCTGGGTTGTCTGAAAACGCACTTCCGAGCGTTGATGCGAAAGTTTTTCTGGTTCAGTGCTCTCAAAACTCTGAACAAATTATCATCATGTTCTTCTTTTGTCCGACCGTAAATAATTATGTCGTCTATGTAGACATAACATCCAGGTAAGTCACACAAGGTTTCAGCAATACAGCGCTGAAATACCGATGCAGAATCCTTAAGGCCCATAGGTAATCTTTTGTATTGGTAAGTACCCCACGGAGTGAGTGTGGCAGTTAAGTACCGTGAATTTGGGTGCAGCTGTATGCCGAAGTAGGCCTTGGTCAGGTCTAGCTTACTAAACAACTTGGAACCTTTTAGGCCTAGTCTGATTTCAGAAATGTTTGGGAGGGGGTATCTGTCAGGTATGACGAATTTGTTGAGGTGGGTCAGATCGGTGGTGATGCGCATACTACCATCTGGTTTGGGTACAGACACTAGTGGGTGAGCCCAATCAGACTTATCGATTGGTTCCCAAATACCTTGTTTTGCCATATTCTTTATTTCTTCCTCCACGGCCGCTCGCTTCGCGAGTGGGATGGGTCTCAGCTTGCAGGCAACAGGTTTCGCTTCTGGGGACAATTTTATGGTGTGTTGAAAATTAGGATACTCTGCCAGACCGGTCCCACTGAGGTTAGTAAAATTGGTCAACACACTAGAGAAATTGTCGTAACCACAGATAGAGCGGATGTGCTTAGTTTCATCGGCTGGGTAGGAGGGAACAAGCACACGCAAAAGTTGAATTGGTCCTCGGCCAAGGACAGGGGTGCACGTATCGGGCACGACGTAAACGCGAGTGGACGTTTCTGTGCCGTGAAAACTAAGTTTAGCGTTAAAGTATCCTAGTGTTCCTTGTAGTGGTGAACCGTCATAGTTGCAAAGTTCGGGTGCTTCAGTAAGGGTGATGCTCGCAAAGTTTTTGTGATATGTCGAGGACGTGATAGTAGTGACCTCGGCACCTGTGTCACATTCTAACTTGAGTGGTACCCAACAGCTACCATTGTCAATGAATATATCGCAAGTAAAGGGGGGTGGTTTCAGCTCTGAGCATCTTGCAGTTTTGATGCTAAGAGAGCCCAGTTTCTTTGTTTCAGAAGTTTTTTGTTTGCTTCTGCACATAGCCTCCCAATGACCTTTACGTTTGCAATGTCTGCATTCTTGGTTTTGTGCTGGGCAATATGGCGATCTTGCAAAATGACCTTGGCGGCCGCAATTGGAACAAAAAATTCTTTGATCTTGTTGACGTTCAGTAAATTTTGTGGGGCGTGGTTGTTGCCATGTGCCACTTTCGCCTTTTTCAGTTGTGATTTTCTGGATTGAGGCCTTGTCACGAATATAAGTAGTTGTTTCTGCTGCCGTTTCGTGGGCTTGCAGAATTCGGACTGTTTTCTCTAATGTTAGGTTGCGTAGAGAGCCCTCAGATATCAGTTTTCGTTGAGTAGCTTCTGTGTAACAACCCGTTACCAACTGTTCCACCAACCGTTCTTCTTCTTTATCACCGAACTCACAGTCTAGTGCAAGCGAACGGAGTGAGGTTAAAAATTCTTGTGCTGTTTCAGTAGGTCCCTGGCGGTAACGATTGAAATCGACACGTGCTTTAATGGTGTTTGTTGGTCGATCAAATGCAGAAGTAACACATTGCAAAAATTCGTCATAAGACAGTTGAAAACGTCTATCGCAGACGCGAGTCGTTGATAGAATCCGTACGCCCTCAGACCCCAAAAACCCAAACAGCAAATTGTTTTTTTCTTCGTCAGTGAGACGTGTTCGGCGAGTCATATTAATCAAGCGCAGGTAATTGTCGAACTCTTGAATCCAAATGCGAAAGTTGCCAGCGGGCTCCCCGGGTAGGGGCAGGAAAGCCCTGGGGCACGGGATGGAACCTTGGGCTAGGGCCATGCCGTGAAATCCCTCGTCGCCAATTGATCTGACTCGTACAGACCCTTGTTGTAGGCTAGTTTACAACGATACACCATTTACTGACTGTACCAATCATGTGTTAAATATCAGGTGATATGTAGTCATTACAGTGTCTGTGTTTTATAACAAGTCCTAGTTCGAATACACCATAACCCTCATAAGTCTTTTTCACCACATTTTGGAGCACCCCAAGTTATCTATTAACCCGTGTAGGCTTTTTCACATATATAAGTAGATCAATTACACAGTTCAGTGTCATGCTAACAGAGTTACAGGTGACGTCAGAACATGGTCACTATGTGTAAAACAATTATTTTTTGCCACGGGGTGTCCCCCCCTTTTTCTATAATTCAATTATTGCTCAATATACCTACATTTTTACTGTGCCCCATTGGAGCAAGTTTGCATCGTTCGTTCAAAACCTGCAGTTATTGCCAATATTTTAGATGACTTGGTGGCTTAGCGACAGAGTGTACGCTTGATAGCCGTAAGGTTGGTGGTTCGATTCCACTACAAAGTCATCTTCATTTTGTATTTTTCAGTTTTCGTTTTGGACGTTGGAAAAATCGCCAATGCTGGCAGCAGCTAGAGCCGGCTATTTCAGACCAAACAGTGTATTTGTAACGGCTATTGGCGGCTATAGCCGAATCGCCACTTCTAGGGGGTCTCTACTTGATTTCAAAAATAGCCATAGTCTGGCTATAGCCACGTTTCTTCAGTCAAAACTTGCCCATTTGAAAATCGCCAAAATAGCCGCGGCGAGCTATATATATCTGTGGCGAATCAGCACAAGTGGAAAAATAGCCACTGCTGGCAGCAGCTATAGCCGGCTATTTCAGACCAAACAGTGTATTTGTAACGGCTATTGGCGGCTATAGCCGAATCGCCACTTCTAGGGGGTCTCTACTTGATTTCAAAAATAGCCATAGTCTGGCTATTGCCACGTTTCTTCAGTCAAAACTTGGCCATTTGAAAATCGCCAAAATAGCCGCGGCGAGCTATATCTGTGGCGAATCAGCACAAGTGGAAAAATAGCCACTGCTGGCAGCAGCTATAGCCGGCTATTTCAGACCAAACAGTGTATTTGTAACGGCTATTGGCGGCTATAGCCGAATCGCCACTTCTAGGGGGTCTCTACTTGATTTCAAAAATAGCCATAGTCTGGCTATTGCCACGTTTCTTCAGTCAAAACTTGGCCATTTGAAAATCGCTAAAATAGCCACGGCGAGCTATAGCCGCGGCGAAACAGTCTAATCGGCAATATGTGCTAGAAATCGCCACAGCTATTGCCGGCTATTTTAGACAAATCCGTGTATAATAATTGGCTATAGCTGAATCGCCGTTTCTCCGAGGCATCTAAAAAACCGTCATACATGGGAAACTTACCACTTAAACAATCTGCCAACTTAATTCAGTAACGGCCCAAACATCTTAGATTTTTTATCGGAATTCTTAGTTGCACTGTAAATTGTCTGCACAAAATTTTAATGGTTGCGGTTTGCAAAGCTTGTTTAACTGAGGCTTGGTTGAGTCTGAGACTGCATGAAGACAAGAAACAGTGTCCATAGAACAGCGAGTCAAAAACACTTGTTGGCAACGAGTTTTGCACACAACAGTTACAGATTCGCTTAGTTTTGCTAAAGACGTAATTCAAGAAAATTTCAACCCCTTTAAATTTGGTTAACTATTCACTGATTTGGCAGTGGTACTGTACCTCTCTGCTGCAATCATGACTTTGGCGCCTTTAGCCATTTGGTCAGTTTTGATCTTCTGTTGTTGACTGTCACCGCTGTTTGTTCTATTGTTACATCCTTACAGTTTAGGCCAATGGCTTCTGAAAATTTCAGAAAACCATAGTACAGTAAGAAAAGTGTAGCGCCGAGTCCCAAATGTTTTGCAGTTTTTGTTTTTGGAGCTACTCCATAATTTTTTGAATTGTAGGTTGGAAATTGGTGTAGTCCCGTTTTCGGTAGGCGTGTTTTAACATAAAGCTGCATAAAGCGGTAGGCCGCTGTGGCCAATTTAGTTTCAATCGGGGGGGGGGGTTAGAGCTGATAGCTTATGTGCTCCGGCGATTGCGCTCCACCCTGTTTTTATACTGGATCCGAGAGCGACTGAGCGTTTTCAAGTCGAGAACCAATATTCTAGTCTTGGCTAGTAGGTACCATAGGCCTTTGTTTGAATCTTTTTAGACTGCATAGATACTGGTCGCGGGTGTTTTGTGCTACGCATTGCTGTAGGAAAGTTTGCAATTCCCGACGCAGTCGCATTTGAAACCGCGAGGTTAGATCAATGCCGTCTGTTGAAGATCTGTTATGTCTACAACAAAAATCTGTTAAAATCTGTTCTGTTTTTTTACGCGGCCCCCTCAGGGGCCGCGTATATACTATATTCAGATTCTCCTTCTCCTATGTTATTTCGGGTAGGTCAATTTTCTAGTGTTAATTAACACTAGAAAGGCAGGTACCTCCCGTCTTCTCTCTACATACCTAACTTGAAAGACAATTTTCGCATTGAACAGCAAAACTGATAGCGCCGGATTGGGATCGAACCACTAACATTTGGATTCGGAATCCATGGCTCAACCAACTGAGCCAGCCGGTCGCTGATAACACAGCATCTATAAAACAACAAACATTTGTCATGGAGCTAATCAGCAGAGCAACTGGATCAGCAAAACGGCTATCGGCCGATTGCACCAACTTATTCTCGAGCTATTCTTATTCTCGAGCTATTCCAGAATAGTTATTCGCGAGGTTTTATTCTCCAACTTTTCCCCTGCACCATTAGAGAATAGCTCGAGAATAACTATTCTCGAGAATAGCTGGAGAATAACTTATTCTTCAGTTGTCCAATAAAAATGTGGCTGCATCATTGTTATCCAATCACAGCCTAGCAGACAGCCAATTGAGTTCGAGAATAAGCCAACATAAGCCCCGCCTACAGATTCGTTGTGTGAGCAGATTTGTTTCTCGTCCGCTCACCGAATCTGCGTCGACTTGGGCCCAGTCAGTAACCTGATGGCGAACGAAACCCGAATGCTAGCATTTTTAAACTTTTTTGTTTTGTTATTTTTACTCTAAATAAATAATATATAAGCAAAATAAACATGAATATGTTAAAAATATGGAGATTGGTAAGTTTTTCTAAAAGTTATTAAGTTATTCTTCAGCTATTCCTGGTCTAGATCAGGAATAACTTACACATTTCATGAGAATAGCTGGAGAATAAGCTATTCTCTAACTTTCGTTAGTGCAATAATGTTCGTTATTCTTCAGCTATTCCTGAGCTATTCTATAACTATTCTTGAGCTATTCTCCAACTTCGAGAATAACTATTCTCGAGCTTAAATATTGGTGCAATGAAAATTTATTTTATTCCTGAGCTATTCTCGAGCTATTCTTATTCTTGAGCTATTCTTTGTTGGTGCAATCCGGGGTATATGTGATGTTATCTTGAACGTTTTATCAAATTGCTCATTTCAGTTGTCACTATTCATATCTTAGATTACGCAAGTGATGCTGCCGCTCTGTCGCACACCAAGAAGTTTTGTACATTAGTTAAGTTATGATTCTATCCAACAGGCTCTCATAGTGCAACGGTTAGCACTCTGGACTCTTAATCCAGTTATCCGACTTCAAATCTCGGTGAGACCTAACGTTTTTTAAAAATGTAAGTTTTGAAATTTTAACTTGAAAACCTGTTTAAAATTCACCAATTTTTGGTGTTTGAGAGGTTTTCAGGCAAATGAACAGTAAATGTGTCTGCATTGTGCATAAGTTTGGTTGATTTAAAAAATTATTTTATCCACAGATAATGGCCGCGTTTAATATTTCCTCTGGAATATTGACACTCAGACCTCACAATTTAACCACTTCTCACTCAGCAGAAGAGCTTGTTAAAGGAAGACTTAAGAGCCTGCCAACAGCTAAATTGACTACAAACTTAGATCCTGTTCGTCTACCTTTTATATCCTTGCTAGGCTAATTTGCATATGCAAATCAGTAGGCAAATTAGTTATGTACTATGTTTGCTCATGATACATACGCATGGTGCGTTCGTACATACTTACGTGCCCACGCACTACTTTAGTATTGAAAACATCAAGTTATGTATATGCACTAGGGCAAAAAAGTCAGACCATTTTCATTTAAGTTAAAGTATTAAAGGCTATTGCTTCAATTTAAGTTAAAGTTACCGCTAAAGTAAGGCTCAGGCATCAATTTAAGTTAAAGTTAAAGTAAGCCAAAAATCAATGACTTTTATATAACTTTTTTTTTAAAAAATAACTTTAAATTAAAGTTAAAGTAAGGTTGTTTTAATTTAAGTTAAAGTTACAGTTAAAGTAAGACCTCTAACTTTTTTTGGAGTTAAAGTTTGAGTTAAAGTAAGACCCCTAACTTTTTTAATTTCAGTTAAAGTTAAAGTTTAATTTTTTTGCCCTAATATGCACATAACACCACAATATATACAATGTGATGCCTTGACTGTGAAAAGAGCTGTTTAACCTGTGAAGTGAAAGTTAGCATAATTTTCTTAAAATCTGTTCCCGTTATGTTTTTCGTTAAGGATATAGATATTTGATTGATGTAGGTGTAAATCTGATATCTGCTTCATCTGATGTCCAACAATATGATGGAGTATCCAAGACTATTTTTTAAGTGTTACAACGCTTAATATTCACCATTCAGTTTAAATCTACCTAAACTAGTAACTACATTTAATAGAACATTCTGTTGAAAAATACCGCTAATTTTGCCCAAAGCTGTCGAGACTAAACCGACAATTTGACTTCAGAAAACTAAAAAATGTTAAACTAACTGGAGTGTGCGACTCAAGGATCTGGAGTTGAATACCTGCTGCGCTGTGGCGCAACAGGAAAAAACAAAGTACACCAAAAGAATGAAACTCGAAGTTCATTTCCATATTTTACATCAATATGCATACACGAATTGCAAGGGTCACAAAACATGCAACGGTTTCACTGGCAAAATTTGTTGGCGTCACAACGCACGGTTATACATAGCAAGCACAGCGTTACTAGTAGCGTTTGTAAATGGCAGTAGAAGCATCGTATAAAATTGACTTCATCAATAGCAGTCCTGACACATACGAGAAGACCGACATATGTCATAGGTCATGCACAAGTGAATTATCAGCTAATATAATTTATACCATTGAGCATTATAAAGCTTACAAGTACTAGCTCATACAACGTTTACTACGTGCAAATGATTATATGCTGCGCAACAGGTTTGGGTACACTGAGGGTAAAAAAGATAAGTTTGATATTTCTAGGCCCCTTTTGCAATGAGGTTTTCTGGTTTTTTGTTCCTTCTACATAGAGTAGGAGCCTTAATATCGGTATTTGCTCCGATAACAAGAATCATTGGAAAACGATTTGGCCTAGCCTATGATTAGTGTGTATTTCTAGCCCCCAGACACCTGTTGCTTTTTTTTCCGCAAGGGGGGTGCCGTTAGACCTGTGAACTAATTCGCAACCAAAAAACTGTGCTGAAGGGGTTGTTTTCAACCAATTTATCACCTGAAAATAAACAAAAGTAAACTAACTTTGACAAATTTTTTACGCGGCCCCCTCAGGGGCCGCGTATATACTATATTCAGATTTTCTGACTCCTACGTTAGTTTTTGTAGGTCAAATTTCTAGTGTTAATTAACACTAGAAGGGTAGGTACCTCTCAGCTCTATCATATATCATTCAACTTGGCTGAACTGTTATGCTCTGAAAATGCCGTAGATTGCAAAACATCCAGCACCGGGGTGGAATCGAACCACCAACATTCTGATCGTTAATCAGAGGCTCTGTAGATTCACGCAGCACTACTAACTGAGCCAACCGGGCTGATAAGCAATTTTCAAAATTGCATATAATATGCTTAGATCTATTACACCTAACGAAACCAAACAAATTTTGATTTTTGATTATATTTCTTTTCTCTGATTTCAACATATCAACAGTATTATTTATCCGACGTCAACTTTCATATAGGTACACTTCTGTTTGTTTGGGACCTTCATAATGTCTCAACCAAAGTTGAAACTCTGCTTAAGGAGCGTTAGCGAAAGTTTTACCTTGTGGTCTCAGTGGTACAGTGGTTAGTGCTCATGACTTTGAATCGAAGGAACCGAGTTAGAATCTCGGTGAGACCAGTTTTTTAAATGCGACTATAATTATTGATTCAATTTTTTGAAATAAGCTTTTGACCTAGAAAATTCATCAGTTTTTTCTTAAGACATGCTTCGAGCTAATCAGCAGTAAATGTGAGCAGCACGATGGGCTTGAAAATTTTTTATCCGAAAATAATGGCCGCGTTTAATATTTCCTGTGGAATATTGACACTCAAACCTCAAAAATCACAATGTAAACCTCTTCCCACTCAGCAGAAGAGCTTGTTTGCATCAACATTCGTTTTGATTATGTATTAATTTTCTGCAAACCTGCGCCCCCCATACATGATATTTAGTGAACTGATAATTGACATGTGTTAGTGTCAATATCGAATAGGATTTGATATGCAAATTAGCAAAGTTCATTGGCCAATAAGTTTGCAGAAGTAGGCAGTCACTCAAAATTTGGCTGTTGCTTATTGGGTGACCAGTAAACAGGTATCACTAATATGCAAATTAGTGCAAACTCGTCAAACAATTCAGTCTGTGCGATTTGTTAGGGCTTGTTTTGCGTCAATTTTGTGAAAGAGCAGCCTTTCTCAGGTCTGTCTCAGTGCGTCTGTCTGCCGGTGTCTGCCAGAGGCTCGACGAATGTTACCTGTCGTCTCCCTGGGTGTCCAGTCCACTGTTCAGTGGAATGTACTGTGCCGTGTTGGTTCTGGGGTTCGCAACGGGTTAAAACTTTTGACTCCACCCGACCCTAAATAATGTTCAAGTGTTCAACCCGACCTTAGCCGTTTTGATACTGAGAAGCATGTATGCATAGTTAATTTTGGCCAAACACATTATATTTAAAGAGCTTGGTAACTGGTTATGAATAGTACAGAATATCATGAACAGTAACTATTAAGCAGGCATGAACTTACCCGTACAATCCGAAGAGTCAAAAAAACTTGACCCCGACCGGACACGAGGTCAACAACCCTAGCCAATGCGATTATAATTCTGGCTTGATATAACGTGGTTCTGGCTGATTATAACAAGAGTACATAATAGGAAGAGTATGACACTCTTCCAATTATGCCTACGGGCGTGCGTCCAATGCGCAGCGCGAAATGGCCCGTTTATGTACGGTTTTGTGGGGGGGGGTACCCCCCCCTCAACTGAAGACCCCGTACTCAACTGAGGGGGGGTACCCCCTACTCAGTTCGATACCACGTGCTCAACTGAGGGGGGGTTACCCCCCCCCCCCTCAACTCAGTACGCCGTCTTCAGTTGAGGGGGGGTACCCCCCCTCATTTCAAGACACTGACAAAGTCTTTGCGCTACCCCCCCCCTCAGTTCAGTACCCCGTCATCAGTTGAGGGGGGGGGTACCCCCCCCCTCATTTCAGCACATCAACAAAAGTCCTTGTCAGTGTCTTGAAATGAGGGGGGGTACCCACCCCCTCAACTGAAGACGGGGTACTGAGTTGAGGGGGGGGTACCCCCCCCCGCAGTTGAGCACGGGGTATCGAACTGAGTAGGGGGTACCCCCCCCCCTCAGTTGGCAAATTTGCAACAAAGTTAACAGTGTAGGACACTACACTTGGGCCGGGAGTGCTATATGCGCTATTTGCGCTATAAGCGCTATCGACGGTGCTATATGTGCTATTTTTTTGGATATGGATGAAACTTCTACAGAAAAATGGCCAGGGGGGATTTGAACCACCAATTGCTAGATTACTAGCTTAACGCTCTACCGACTGAGCTACGCTGGCCTATTGGTGTTTGTGTTAATTTCCCTTTAAATAGTGATGCTGATCTTGGATAGCGCTTATAGCACCTGAGGATGCTATTTGCGCTATTTAGGCGCTATTTTGTGCTATTGGCTAACTTATTGAAAAGTTTTGTACTTTTTAGCACGTATACGATCCCTCAATAAACAAAAAGAATTTTAAAAGTATTTCAAAACTTTTGTTTGTGTTCTGGACGTCGATATAAAAAAATATTGCATAAATAGCGCAAATAGCACAACGATAGCGCATCAAAGTGCTATAAGCGCTATTTTTTTCATAGGCTTAAAAAATAGCGCTTATAGCACCCGAGGGTGCTATTTGCGCTATTTAGGCGCTATTTTGTGCTATTGGCTAATTTGTTGAAAAGTTTTGTATTTTTTAGTAAGTATACGGTCCCTCAATAAATTAGAAAAATTTTAAAATTATTTTTAAATTTTTGTTTGTGTTCTAGTCGACGATACAAAAAAATAGCGCATATAGCACAACGATAGCGCATCAAAGTGCTATAAGCGCTATTTTTTTCGTAGGTTTAAAAAATAGCGCTTATAGCATCTGAGGCTGCTATTTCCGCTATTTAGGCGCTATTTTGTGCTATTGGCTGATTTATTGAAAATTTTTGTCCTTTTTAGTGAGTATACGGTCCCTCAATAAATTAGAATAGTTTTAAAATTATTTTTAAAATTTTGTTAGTGTTCTAGTCGACGATATAAAAAATAGCGCATACAGCAAAACGATAGCGCATCAAAGTGCTATAAGCGCTATTTTTTTCGTAGGCTTAAAAAATAGCGCTTATTGCACCAGATGGTGCTATTTGCGCTATTTAGGCGCTTGGACGCTGCTTGGACTTGATTATTTCTATATTATTATGATTATTAACTCATTATTGCTTTAAACTATTTCTGGTTCTTTTCCTGCTTAACAAGTAAGTTATATATGTTTTTTGGTTTTTTCTTTTAATGATCTGTTTTTAGTAGAAAATTAATATGCTGGAGAATACTTTAGAAATCTTTTTACCCTTCTAGGGTTTCATTTTGTGTAACCAATAGGAGCGAAGAATGGAAAGTTATGTTGGGTAATTGCCTACAATTTTGACTAATAGGACCGAGGGATGGAAAGCCCTACAAACCCAACCCCGGGGGAGTGGGGGGGGGGGGTTGGGCGCCTACTGAATCTTTTTACCATTCTAAAGGTTCATTTTGCGTAACCAATAGGACGAAGAATGGAAAGTCATGTTGGGTAATTGCCTACAATTTTGACTAATAGGCGCGAGGGATGGAAAGCCCTACAATTGCCTACAATTAGTGTTTGTGACCGGCCGGTCAAAATCGGCCGGCCGGCCGGCCGGTCAAAATCGGCCGGCCGGCCGGCCGGTTAAAAACACCGGCCAGCCAGCCAAATTCAACCGACTGACAAAATTAGGCTGGCAAAAAAATTAAAATTAGGAAATTAAAATTAAAATGACAAAATTAAAATTAGGATAACAATCTGGCAGGCTAAGTTTATGCCGAAATGACACTCTGGACTGGTTTTATCCTAAAATTCGGCCGTTCTGGCCGGCCGGCCAACCGGCTTTCACGGACCGGCCGGCCGGCTTTCACGGACCGGCCGGCCGAAGTTCTTTGCCGGCCCGGCCGCCGGCCGGCCGGCCGGCGGCTTTCGCGGCCGGTCACAAACACTAACTACAAAGGGGGGGGGGGAGGGGGGTGTACCTGTCGTTGCGTGTATAGCGCAAATAGCGGGGGGGGGTGGGGGGGGGCGTTTTTGAGGTGGAAACTATAGTAGCGCATATAGCGCAAATAGCGCCTAGGGGTGGGGGGGTGGCGTTTTTGAGCTGGAAACTATAATAGCGCAAATAGCGCAAATAGCGCCTAGGGGTGGGGGGGGGGGTAAAATCTCGTGCTCGTGCACGCTTACACGCGACATCTACCTAAATGAGAACTAGGGACTATGAGACTTGAGGGCTGTGGTGTAGTTAGCATGCTTGTCTTTGAAGCTGGCGGCCCGGGTTTGATTCCCAGCGCCTCCATTTTTTTCATTCTTTTGAAATCTCGCTGACCACATTTTGTGAGTGCATGTAGGTACCTGACTTTTGCCTAAATTTTTTTAATTTTATTTTAATATTTTAATATTTAGTTTGAAACGTGTTATTGCGTAGTTTAGCAATTTTGTCAGAAAAAAAACTTTGAGCTATTCAACAGTAAATGTGAGCAGCGCAAAGAACTTGCAAATTTTTTATCCGAAAATAATGGCCGCGTTTAATATTTCCTGTGGAATATTGACACTCAAACCTCAAAAATCACAATGTAACCTCTTCTCACTCAGCAGAAGAGCTTGTTTGCATCAGCATTCGTTTTGATTATGCATTAATTTTCTGCAAACCTGCGCCCCCCGTACATGATATTTAGTAAACTGATAATTGACATGTGTTAGTGTCAATATCGAATAGGATTTGATATGCATATTAGCAAAGTTCATTGGCCAATAAGTTTGCAGAAGTAGGCAGTCACTCAAAATTTGGCTGTTGCTTATTGGGTGACCAGTAAACAGGTATCACTAATATGCAAATTAGTGTAAACTCGTCAAACAATTCAGTCTGTGCGATTTGTTAGGGCTTGTTTTGCGTCAATTTTGTGAAAGAGCAGCCTTTCTCAGGTCTGTCTCAGTGCGTCTGTCTGCCGGTGTCTGCCAGAGGCTCGGCGAATGTTACCTGTCGTCTCCCTGGGTGTCCAGTCCACTGTTCAGTGGAATGTACTGTGCCGTGTTGGTTCTGGGGTTCGCAACGGGTTAAAACTTTTGACTCCACCCGACCCTAAATAATGTTCAAGTGTTCAACCCGACCGTTTTGATTTGAGAAGCATGTATGCATAGTTAATTTTGGCCAAACACATTATATTTAAAGAGCTTGGTAACTGGTTATGAATAGTACAGAATATCATGAACAGTAACTATTAAGCAGGCATGAACTTACCCGTACAATCCGAAGAGTCAAAAAAACTTGACCCCGACCGGACACGAGGTCAACAACCCTAGCCAATGCGATTATAATTCTGGCTTGATATACATGTAACGTGGTTCTGGCTGATTATAACAAGAGTACATAATAGGAAGAGTATGACACTCTTCCTATTATGCCTACGGGTATTTCAAGACACTGACAACGTCTTTGCGCTACCCCCCCCCCCCCTCAGTTCAGTACCCCGTCTTCAGTTGAGGGGGGGGTACCCCCCCCCCTCATTTCAGCACATCAACAAAAGTCCTTGTCAGTGTCTTGAAATGAGGGGGGTACCCCCCTCCTCAACTGAAGACGGGGTACTGAGTTGAGGGGGGGGGGTACCCCCCCCTCAGTTGAGCACGGGGTATCGAACTGAGTAGGGGGTACCCCCCCCCCTCAGTTGAGTACGGGGTCTTCAGTTGAGGGGGGGGTACCCCCCCCTCAAAACCGTACATAAACGGGCTATTTCGCGCTGCGCATTGGACGCACGCCCGTAGGCATAATAGGAAGAGTGTCATACTCTTCCTATTATGTACTCTTGTTATAATTATGTATTGACTTGGGCAAGGATTCCCTGAGGACTTGTTGTGTTGTTTCACATTCTGATAGACCGATCGCGCCGATCTAGGTAGACACTTGATTGCCGGAGTTAACCGAGCAGACCTGCCCAACCGGGCCAGTTCCTGTTGGTTTGTGCTAAGTACGACTAAACGGTTTGCCCCCTTCGGTTTATGGCTGACACTAGACTTTAGCAACCGATCTATCACCAGCAGGAACTCCTAGCCACTATTTAGGAGAATACAGATAATGTATCACAAACAATTTTTTACGTAAAAATCTTTTAAAAAAATTTATATTTTTTAAGTAATTATTATGTGTTGTTAATTGCTTAGGCATTTTTGTTCACAAGGCTTCACTTAGGTATATCAGAAGTCAATGCAAAATCTTACGTAAATAATAAATACTTTATACCTAATTTGAAAGTTGAAAGTCTAAACTCTGAAGTAATTTCACATCAACACATCACAACCTATCGCAACACAACACACATTCATACATCAAAACCGGACAGAAGACGCCAACAAGGCTAGACTCCATCCAACAGCGGGCAAACATAGACTCAATGGGCTGACTCAATTGAGTTGTCAGTTAGACAAGGTACAACACAGGTTCTTTAGTATTAACAAGAGTACTATCTATTGCCAGAACCTAAGCCGAGTTGCTCGAGTGCCAAGAGTACATTATAATGTATCAATTGTATTACCAGAAGTTTTCTGTTGAGAGTGAAATGCTATGTAATACTTATGTGAAATTCTGTACAATCGTACCTCTAACATTGGGAACATCTCTGGGGAGGAACACTGCCCCTTTTAGGGGCAACTTGTTACTTTTAGAGTCAATTCGTACTTCAATAGGGCACACGGACAAACGGACATATGAATGTTTTTCGATGAATTTCGCCGATTCAAATCTAATAAACTGAGCTTACATGATTCACCCATGAATGTTCAACAATGATAGACAAAGTTGAACTTGCGTCAGTTAAACATTTATTTCGTATTCTTTTTAATACCTTCAGCAGCAGTTTAGTAGTTTGGGCTTCAAACAAAGAGATTGGATTGCTTTGAAACTATGACTAGATTGCTTTTTAACAGTTTTTGTGGTCTCGTCAAAGCATGAAGTGAACTTTTCATTCAATTTCAAATATAACTCAGTCGCCAAGTTAATTAACTCACTGACTGAGTGCAACCATTTAAAAGTTAATCGATTGAGAGAACTTCATTTAGAAATTAATCAAGCTTGTTATCATCGGTACTGTGTTATTCCAATCTTTATTTTTGTGTATTTTGTGTCTTCTTAAAGATCTGTTTAGTGCATAGCATAGCACTGATGCCTAACATCAAGAGTACATAATAGCGTCTCACTCTATATAGAAGAAGAGTGAGACACTCTGCAGCCTGCCTGTGTTCTAACACAGGCAGATGCGCTGGTCGTTTTAAGGCTACATGTTGACATTCTGTGCAACATGTGGCTGGCCGATCAGAAGCAACTATTCTCTGATTGGCCAGACGCCTGTGCACCTGCTATCATAAAACGAGTCAAATGCGAGTCAGCTTAAGTCGAAAAGTAAAGTAGTATAAAGGTTGGTCGCTTGGGGGTAAATTTTTTAGGTTTTTAAGTATTTACAAGACATAATGATCGTTTTGGTCATAATATAACCTAATATCCTTGTGGCTGAACGGATTACGCAGTTGACTACTATCCTGATGTTTGAGTGATGCCAGCTGCCAGGTTTCTCACGGTCACGTGTGTTTCTGCCGCTTTACTTTCAAATGGGTACGAATATATAAGTTGACTCAGGCTGTGATGGACATTTTGAGGGACTGGTAGCCCGTCCTCCTAGACCCCTGGCTTATTAAGTGAGTAACTACTAAGCTTATTAACTAAGTTAAGTAATAAGTATTAAGCTTATCAAGTATGTAAGTGATTAACTGGATTAACAGTAAGTTCAGCAGATCAGTTGACCACAAGAATGCTAGCAGATTATTCGTAGCAGCAAGAGTACATAATAGCGTCCACTCCATTAGAAAAAGAGTGAGACACTTTCCAGTCTGCCTGTGTTCTATGTAGCACAGGCAGATGCGCTGGTCGTTTCCAGACTACATGTTGACATTCTGTGCAAAATGTGGCTGGCCAATCAGCGCGTAGATTCTCTGCGTAACACACTTTAGTATATAATCGCTGATGCGTTGATAAGCATTAAGATAGGGTTAAAAGCTTAATAACTCATTATTTATTCATTGTCTGCTTGCAAAAACATTTAAAAAGATTTGCAAATGCCAAATACCTTTAGGGATATTTTGATAAACTTTCAGCGAAATTGATCGAGAAACTTTTGAGATATAAACATTTCTCAATTTCTTAAAAGTTTGTCAATCAATTTCGCTGACAGTTTGCCAAAATATCCCCAAAGGTATTTGCAAACCTTTTCTAATGTTTTTGCAAGCAGACTATAAATGAACAATGAGTTCTTAACCTTTTATCCCTATCCCGTTTTATGATTGGACACGCGCACAGGCGTCTGGCCAATCAGAGAATAGGAGCTCGATTCTGATTGGCCAGTCACATGTTGCACAGAATGTCAACATGTAGCCTGAAAACGAACAGCGCATCTGCCTGTTCTAGAACACAGGCTGGAAGGAGAGTGTCTCACTCTTCTTCTATATAGAGTGAGACGCTATTATGTACTCGTTGTAGCAGTAACCTATCAAACTAGTGACGTGAAGCTGTGGAACTTCAACACTCGCGGTAAATAAATAATCCAGTAAAATTTATGTTTATTTTCATTTATTCTAGTGTTGTAAATGAGAACTAGGGACTATGAGACTCAGGGTTGGTTTTTTTCCGGAAAAAAATTATGGCAGGAAAAAAACCGGTTTTTTTTCCGGTTTTTTCCGGTTTTTTTCCGAGTTTTTTTCCGATGTCCAAAAATGGCGGTAAATTACTTCTGGACTGTAATTTTACACTTTCCGTCTAGTAACTTCATTATTATTTGCTGGCGACTTTTCAATGCTTATTTTGTTTTGTCTGCACTAGATAGATGAGAAAACACCCATATTACAAAGGTTTTCTATGTCAAGTTTTGCCAATGTTAAAGCTAACATTTCTGTCTTGATAGGTTAATTCGGGGTAGGACTAAGGTGGGGCAAACTTGGAGTCACGAGAGGGGGTTTGAAACAGTGGAAACATAAGGTCCTGGCATGTGCAAAGTCTATCCGAACTTATCATTCGTCATTCAGCCTTTAACAAACATACTTGCCTCTCAAAAATAACCAAAAATTTCAAAAAAGTTTAGAAAAGATTTTCAACTGATATGTTAACCAATTGTTCTTAAATTGATTTTAAATTGTTCCATAAAATTTTCATAAAAACGTGAAAAGCGTCATATACTTTTTGCTACACAGGGTCAGAATTGCGTCCGCTTGGGGCCTAACGATAAGCTTTCTCGATTCAAATAGAAGATGTCAATCCGTTGGGTAGGTGCGAGGTACCTGAAAATTTTATGCTGTTCCATTCTGGTTCAATACGTGCAGCAACAGCAAAAAAGTCAATCCACTAATAGAATAATGGAGATGGCGTATGTTTCGATGCCGATCAAATTTCGCTGCTTAAAAAGACATCAGTTTGGTTTATAATGCTAGAACACTATTTCATTTTTCGTATTCAGTGGAATAAATCAACCACTGGATGTTAATTAGATTAAGGTACATAGGTAGTGATCAAACAACTAAGCTGGTCTGGCGGCAAGGAAATTGTGATATTTTAAAAATGTCACCGAAATTTGGTGGCACTACTTGCGACTATCTACCTAATAAGAAAGCTGTAATATGGTTTAGGCCCATATACAATGTAAAAACCTAGTATAATAAATCTAGTTTATACCAGTGATAGACCTGGTTACTCTTAACACCGCCACAATAGCTTCTGATTTAACCGTATACAAAAATTAAAACTTGAAGTCAGTAGCATTCATTTACACGCATTGCCAATTAATTGATAATCTACCTTTAATTAGACACAAAACAGGCCTACTATCGCTTTTTAAACGGTTTTAAAGCATTTTGAGCAAGTTTAGACTTTACACGACTAATTTACAAGTTTCGAGTTTTTTTCCGTTTTTTTCCGACCCCTCGGAAAAAAACGGAAAAAAACGAAAAAAAACCGTTTTTTTCCGGGAGTTTTTTCCGGTGCCCAACCCTGATGAGACTTGAGCGCTGTGGTGTAGTTAGCATGCTTGTCTTCGAAGCTGGCGGCCCGGGTTTGATTCCCAGCGCCTCCATTTTTTTCATTCTTTTGAAATCTCGCTGACCACATTTTGTGAGTGCATGTAGGTACCTGACTTTTGCCTAAATTTTTTTAATTTTATTTTAATATTTTAATATTTAGTTTGAAACGTGTTATTGCGTAGTTTAGCAATTTTGTCTGAAAAAAAACTTTGAGCTATTCAACAGTAAATGTGAGCAGCGCAAAGAACTTGCAAATTTTTTATCCGAAAATAATGGCCGCGTTTAATATTTCCTGTGGAATATTGACACTCAAACCTCAAAAATCACAATGTAACCTCTTTTCACTCAGCAGAAGAGCTTGTTTGCATCAGCATTCGTTTTGATTATGCATTAATTTTCTGCAAACCTGCGCCCCCCGTACATGATATTTAGTAAACTGATAATTGACATGTGTTAGTGTCAATATCGAATAGGATTTGATATGCAAATTAGCAAAGTTCATTGGCCAATAAGTTTGCAGAAGTAGGCAGTCACTCAAAATTTGGCTGTTGCTTATTGGGTGACCAGTAAACAGGTATCACTAATATGCAAATTAGTGTAAACTCGTCAAACAATTCAGTCTGTGCGATTTGTTAGGGCTTGTTTTGCGTCAATTTTGTGAAAGAGCAGCCTTTCTCAGGTCTGTCTCAGTGCGTCTGTCTGCCGGTGTCTGCCAGAGGCTCGGCGAATGTTACCTGTCGTCTCCCTGGGTGTCCAGTCCACTGTTCAGTGGAATGTACGTTGCCGTGTTGGTTCTGGGGTTCGCAACGGGTTAAAACTTTTGACTCCACCCGACCCTAAATAATGTTCAAGTGTTCAACCCGACCTTAGCCGTTTTGATTTGAGAAGCATGTATGCATAGTTAATTTTGGCCAAACACATTATATTTAAAGAGCTTGGTAACTGGTTATGAATAGTACAGAATATCATGAACAGTAACTGTTAAGTAGGCATGAACTTACCCGTACAATCCGAAGAGTCAAAAAAACTTGACCCCGACCGGACACGAGGTCAACAACCCTAGCCAATGCGATTATAATTCTGGCTTGATATAACGTGGTTCTGGCTGATTATAACAAGAGTACATAATAGGAAGAGTATGACACTCTTCCTATTATGCCTACGGGCGTGCGTCCAATGCGCAGCGCGAAATAGCCCGTTTATGTACGGTTTTGAGGGGGGGGTACCCCCCCCTCAACTGAATTCCCCGTACTCAACTGAGGGGGGGTACCCCCCCCCCTCAAAACCGTACATAAACGGGCTATTTCGCGCTGCGCATTGGACGCACGCCCGTAGGCATAATAGGAAGAGTGTCATACTCTTCCTATTATGTACTCTTGTTATAATTATGTATTGACTTGGGCAAGGATTTCCTGAGGACTTGTTGTGTTGTTTCACATTCTGATAGACCGATCGCGCCGATCTAGGTAGACACTTGATTGCCGGAGTTAACCGAGCAGACCTGCCCAACCGGGCCAGTTCCTGTTGGTTTGTGCTAAGTACGACTAAACGGTTTGCCCCCTTCGGTTTATGGCTGACACTAGACTTTAGCAACCGATCTATCACCAGCAGGAACTCCTAGCCACTATTTAGGAGAATACAGATAATGTATCACAAACAATTTTTTACGTAAAAATCTTTTAAAAAAAATTATATTTTTAAGTAATTATTATGTGTTGTTAATTGCTTAGGCATTTTTGTTCACAAGGCTTCACTTAGGTATATCAAAAGTCAATGCAAAATCTTACGTAAATAATAAATACTTTATACCTAATTTGAAAGTTGAAAGTCTAAACTCTGAAGTAATTTCACATCAACACATCACAACCTATCGCAACACAACACACATTCATACATCAAAACCGGACAGAAGACGCCAACAAGGCTAGACTCCATCCAACAGCGGGCAAACATAGACTCAATGGGCTGACTCAATTGAGTTGTCAGTTAGACAAGGTACAACACAGGTTCTTTAGTATTATCAAGAGTACTATCTATTGCCAGAACCTAAGCCGAGTTGCTCGAGTGCCAAGAGTACATTATAATGTATCAATTGTATTACCAGAAGTTTTCTGTTGAGAGTGAAATGCTATGTAATACTTATGTGAAATTCTGTACAATCGTACCTCTAACATTGGGAACATCTCTGGGGAGGAACACTGCCCCTTTTAGGGGCAACTTGTTACTTTTAGGGTCAATTCGTACTTCAATAGGGCACACGGACAAACGGACATGAAGTGAACTTTTCATTCAATTTCAAATATAACTCAGTCGCCAAGTTAATTAACTCACTGACTGAGTGCAACCATTTAAAAGTTAATCGATTGAGAGAACTTCATTTAGAAATTAATCAAGCTTGTTATAATCGGTACTGTGTTATTCCAATCTTTATTTTTGTGTATTTTGTGTCTTCTTAAAGATCTGTTTAGTGCATAGCATAGCACCAAGAGTACATAATAGCGTCTCACTCTATATAGAAGAAGAGTGAGACACTCTCCAGCCTGCCTGTGTTCTAACACAGGCAGATGCGCTGGTCGTTTTCAGGCTACATGTTGACATTCTGTGCAACATGTGGCTGGCCAATCAGAAGCAACTATTCTCTGATTGGCCAGACGCCTGTGCACCTGCTATCATAAAACGAGTCAAATGCGAGTCAGCTTAAGTCGAAAAGTAAAGTAGTATAAAGGTTGGTCGCTTGGAGGTAAATTTTTTAGGTTTTTAAGTATTTACAAGACGTAATGATCGTTTTGGTCATAATATAACCTAATATCCTTGTGGCTGAACGGATTACGCAGTTGACTACTATCCTGATGTTTGAGTGATGCCAGCTGCCAGGTTTCTCACGGTCACGTGTGTTTCTGCCGCTTTACTTTCAAATGGGTATGAATATATAAGTTGACTCAGGCTGTGATGGACATTTTGAGGGACTGGTAGCCCGTCCTCCTAGACCCCTGGCTTAGGTATTAAGTGAGTAAGTACTAAGCTTATTAACTAAGTTAAGTAATAAGTATTAAGCTTATCAAGTAAGTGATTAGCTGGATTAACAGTAAGTTCAGCAGATCAGTTGACCACAAGAATGCTAGCAGATTATTCGTAGCAGCAAGAGTACATAATAGCGTCCACTCCATTAGAAGAAAAGTGAGACACTCTCCAGTCTGCCTGTGTTCTATGTAGCACAGGCAGATGCGCTGGTCGTTTCCAGACTACATGTTGACATTCTGTGCAACATGTGACTGGCCAATCAGTAACACTCTGCGTAACACACTTCAGTATATAATCGCTGATGCGTTGATAAGCATTAAGATAGGGTTAAAAGCTTAATAACTCATTATTTATTCATTGTCTGCTTGCAAAAACATTTAAAAAGATTTGCAAATGCCAAATACCTTTAGGGATATTTTGGTAAACTTTCAGCGAAATTGATCGAGAAACTTTTGAGATATAAACATTTCTCAATTTCTTAAAAGTTTGTCAATCAATTTCGCTGACAGTTTGCCAAAATATCCCCAAAGGTATTTGCAAACCTTTTCTAATGTTTTTGCAAGCAGACTATAAATGAATAATGAGTTCTTAACCTTTTATCCCTATCCCGTTTTATGATTGGACACGCGCACAGGCGTCTGGCCAATCAGAGAATAGGAGCTCGATTCTGATTGGCCAGTCACATGTTGCACAGAATGTGAACATGTAGCCTGAAAACGACCAGCGCATCTGCCTGTTCTAGAACACAGGCTGGAAGGAGAGTGTCTCACTCTTCTTCTATATAGAGTGAGACGCTATTATGTACTCGTTGTAGCAGTAACCTATCAAGCTAGTGACGTGAAGCTGTGGAACTTCAACACTCGCGGTAAATAAATAATCCAGTAAAATTTGTGTTTATTTTCATTTATTCTAGTGTTGTAAATGAGAACTAGGGACTATGAGACTTGAGGGCTGTGGTGTAGTTAGCATGCTTGTCTTCGAAGCTGGCGGCCCGGGTTTGATTCCCAGCGCCTCCATTTTTTTTCATTCTTTTGAAATTGGGGCATCATCTTTCTTTCAACACTAAAAGTGCGTCCGTTCCGAAAATGCACAAAAATAAATATAAATATTTGATCAGACCCAATTTTCTAACTCGTGGAACAATTGAAATTGAAACCTGTCCTTAAGAAAAAAGCTGTGTTTATTCGCATCTATATCAAAATAACAAACAACTGGGATACTGCGCCTGATCTTCAGCTGCATTCATATCAAAATCATGCAAATACGCCTTTCCCTTGTATTCAGCCACTGGCAACTGCTTTCGACTGCAAAATCTTTAGAGAGAAAATTTCCAGTATGCTTTTTGCGCGGCCGCCTCAGCGGCCGTGCATACTAAATTCAGTCAATGCACTGAAACTGAAAATGCATGTAAATCATGCTCAGTTTCAGTGCATCACTGAAGCCTGCAGGCTAGCTGATGAGCGTGCTGTGTGCGTGCGCACGTTATGTGTTGTGTCTGCGTGTGTGTGTGTGTGTGCGTTTGTGCCAAACGGTTGCATGTGCGTGTTCGCACAATAATCGACATCAATGGCACTATGGCAGGTTTGCAATGATAATTATCAGCGAAGTTTATCAATGATGCAGACGTTCACGTAACCTTGATTACATGTCACATGTGAGCAGATAAAACGTGGTAATGCAGTAGTAAGTGACTTCAACCTCTACAAAAAGAATAGTATTGATTTTATTAATAAATATATAGATTGAGGTGATTCTTTCGTGACGGAAAATACAGGCTAGTATGATAATGTGTTTTTGCGTTTTTTACAAATTTGCGTGAAATGGCATAGTAATCTAACTCGCAGGTGAATTTTAAACTGTATCTACATACACATGCGTGAGACGTAATCGTCGAACAGAAGGTCAGTACTGTCGAATTTAATACTGTATATATCCGAAATTAGAGCTACCGAGGAAAAATTTCGGTGCCTGCCGCGCCTAATTTTACCGATATGGTAAAATAATACTTACGGTCGTCATGTGAAAAGCTTACGCTCGTCAACAAAAGTGCTTGTTTATTTATAATTTTCATAGGTAAGTCTTGCCACGAAGATTTCAAGTGTAAAAGAAGGGTTTAAATTCTGTTTAGTATACGTGAACTTGGTAGCCGATTTACCTTAGTTGTCCATTTGAAAAGCTAAACATTTGTTTTAACATGTTTTAGAAATATATATGTAAGTTTGAAAATTGTCAATTCTTTGATATCTCCAAAATCTTAGCGTGTTTTCATGCTAAATCACTTTGACAAGTGCAACTACTCAAAGTTTGAATAGCACTTTCAAGGTATCAATACTTTTCAAGTTAAGGTTTAAGTTGTTCATGTTCAGTACCTTATTACTATTTTGACAACATACTTGGAAATTATAAGAGAAAAACGTTCAATATCGCAACATTGCAAGATACTGGAAATAATGGGAGAAAAATGTTTCATATCGTAACCATTGCAAGATACTTGAAAATTATAACAGAAATATGCTTGGTTTTTTGTCAGCAGCCACTACTCTGTCGTTATTTAACTAAAGTAAATTCTAGAAAAACTGTGTATTGAAACATTTGCTTGATTTAATGATAGTATGTTTTTCAGTTTTTATTTTTTTCTTGAGCTTTTTTCATTCTTTAACATTTTTATTTATTCGTTTTTAAGCCTGTTTACATTTACATTTACAACTCTTGCTCTCAGGCATCATATAATTTATGATGAATCAACACAAATGTATTTTTAAAATATAGTAAATTCGAAAATATATCCCACTATAAAAACTCGACAAGGAACACTATTATTTAACTCTAGGTATCATTACCTATTTTTAAATTATTTCAAGAACAAAATTAGATACTTTGAGCAGCTAATCAAAAGAAAGAAATTAGTTCAAAACATGATAAAAAACTCAACCAAGAAACACAAATTACGAAGTCCGAGCCAAGACATCACATACCACAAGCACAAAAGCACGAAAACACAAAAACACCACACACGACATACATTTGAGCTTAGGCTTAACTGTAATATCGTTTGAATTTGAGGATGTGTTTTTTCTGATGTCTTCATGTTTGTAACTTGAAGTACCATATCGTTTGTCAACATTTGTTTTTTGTTTTCAATAAATCTGTTATAAATAACCTCAAAAATGACAAAAAAGATGTTCTAAATCTCGGGTTTTCCAGGTTTTGATAGAGGACTTACTAAAAAACCAACAATAAGCAAAAAGTGACTGAAAATCTAATGTTAGCATTTGTTTTTCACACTACATATTGATTACATAACTTGTTTGCTATTAAATTTTAGCTTAGCTCCGTAGGGACGACATGCGTATGTTCTACTGTATAAGTAACGTATTTTCTTTCTTTACTTGTTTTTGTTTTATTTAATCTGTCAGTGTTTGCTATTTCGGTTGGAAATTGACTTATAAGTTGCTGCTCTACTAAACATTAAAGTCAGTAGTAATTAGCATGCCTGGGACTTGTTTTTGACCGTTAACCATCTATAATATGGCTACTGATGTTAATTCAAGCAGTAATGAAACAATAAGAACGGATATGATAAACAAAGAAGGTATTAATACATACTGCAACATGTTTTAATATGTTTTTTTGGAACATGGAAATATAACTAAATAATTTATCTATCATAAACCTTGATTTATTTGCTTTATTATTTTTATTATTCGCTTATTTACTAAAATGGCAGATAGGATATTTAAATATTTTAATTATGTAGTTGCTGCATATTTTGTAAAATAGTAATAATGTTTTGATAACTACTGAAATTTGTAGTAGAAAAACTGTGTTGTTTTTTGGCTAATTTTTTTATTTAGAGGGTTTCAGCCAGATTGTGTTGTATGATGATCCCAAATGACGTGTTTTACTGCTACTCAAAACGTCCAAAAAACAAAAAAAAGAAGTATACAGTGCTTTAAATTTTGGCAAAACCAGTGAAAATACACAGTAAAAAGTTACTTGTTACTCACAGTAAAAGACTCTTGAGTATAGTTAATGGCTTATATCTATGAATCTATGATGTTTTTTTTAAAACCAACTCTCAAAATAATTTTTTGCCCTTTGCTCGTTAAATCTCATCTAGTGAATAAATAAACATAATTTTTCACTGTTCTCGCATCGAAGCTTTTTGCTCTGGCATAGAAACTTTAAAAGGGGCAGGACTCCTACCCGGAGATGCGGGGGTTGCGCAATATATTGTGAGGGGTGTCTGCTTTGGCCAGAAAACATTCAACTATCAAACTAATAGTGGCTGCTATAGGAGGTAAATTGAAAGCAGAGATATCTATGTATATAGGTCCTTAATGTTCACTAGCTTAAGGGTTCGCGGTCAAGGGTCCGCGCAGAAATAAGAAAAGGGTCGGGTAAATTTTCGGGGCCGCAGAAATAAAAAAGGGCCGGGACTCGGGTTGAAGTAGGACGCAGGAGGTCTCGTAACGCGTAACGCAGTATTCACTTGAACGCAACGAAAAGCATTGTCAGCCCAGTACTTTTACGGAGACTAAATCGTTGTACTGCAAAAGCATACTTGCGAAATCCGCAAAATAACTGATAAACGTGGAATACACACGATAAATGGCCATCAGTGTGTACTTATCACGGCTACTTAAAAGTAAACGAACTGAATCCAAACACATACAAACTATAAACCCGAAGCTTGGTTTTCTTATCCTTTTCCTGACTCGACTATACTTTGCAGACGTAACCATGTATACTGAGCTGACAGTAAATCTAGCTCATTTGCATATTATGTATTCAGTATGCAAATGAGCAGAAAATGAAAAACCAGCTAAGTTTTCGGCAAAAGTATTCAGTAAGTATCAAGCATACACTTTTAAGTACATTGGCCAGAGGCCATCGTAAACCTGTTGGGCCAGCGAAAGTGTACTTTCTCAGTTTACAGATTTCCTATGAATAGCTTCTCCTTTAGCAGTCAGTTAAACTGCAGAATCGGAGTCAAATTCTTTCGGCGATTGAAACTTGACGGTGCAGATGAAGTGCAGATTAACCAACTTAATTGATTTTTGTTTATTCTTCATGTTTACTAATGAAATAATAATCAGCAAATTTTACAAATTGTAGTTTTTTTGTTGTGTCAGTTTGAAAGCAAGTAGTAAAGTATTGCTGTGCTGGTTTTTAATAGAATTATGATCATTACTTAGTAAAGCATCAGGTCTGTATGGATCCATGTGGTCGAGTGGTTAGTTTGATAGGTTTGCAAACATGAGGTGACATCGTCGATTCTTAGTGGATACCTTTTTGTCACACTTTTGCATCTTCAAATTACTTTTTTAGCAACCGCAAAAGCAGCAACTAATTGAACATTAACAGGCATTTTATTGTGACAGATGCAAAGCAACGGTAGAAGACGTGTAAAACAGACTCCGCACATGGACACTTTAACGCTAGAACTGTGTTAAGAAGATACCAGAATCAAAATTAAAGACCTGTTGGGCTGTGGCCCAACAGAAAAAATAGTTGCAGTGTCTGCAAAAGCAATTCATGAACAGAGGGGGGGCGGTAGGCATCACAAGGTCAACAACGGATAAAATAGGTATCTTACAATTTTTAGTTTTAAAATTAACACACTGTAAACTGGATAATTTTTATACTCTGGTTGTCCAAGAAAAGCTGATTTTAATACTTTTTGGCATTTTAGAGTTGGTGTCCACTGACCATATGGAAACAAAAAGTGGAAGTGGCAGCAGATGCTAAGTTGACACACAAAACATAGGGTTTGCAGTTCGTACAAGTTATAACACTGTGGAATTTTAAACCCATGATAAATGTGTTCCACCTCTAGGTGGAACAAAAATTTATTTAAACAGTTTTTGAAATTTTCAAGTTAGAAATGTAAAATTTTTGTAGAGTTTTTCTTTTTTTAGTTAAACTTGGATAAGTACTGTAGTCAGTTATTGTTTTCGTGTTAGCATCTAAGTATAAATAGTATGCTTTTTTGTTAATGACACTGTGTTTTTAGTTATTTGGCTCATTGCGAACCGTAGTTGATGTTTAATTTTCATAATAAGTTGGTAATTAGTTTGTCCTTCCACGTCAGACGTTATTTGTCTTTCCAATCAGTCTAATTGTAGCCAACCTGTGTAACTTTTTCTAAATCCATTCTGATTGTAAATGAACTCTTGTGAGTTGAGCTGTGCTATTGATTGTAATTGGCATGTAGAAAGTGTTATTTAGGGTCATATAAGCTAATTATTATTGTATGGTTTTCACATTGGTTTTGGTTATATGGTCACTATTTTTAACTTTTGGCTCGGTTTACTATGAGTTACTATAAATGAGTAGTTGACAAAAATCAGGAACTTAGGTTACAGTTACTTCAGGTTCAGACGTTTTGTGACCGCGGGTACCCCAAAAATTATGCGGTTATTACCGCGAAAACAGCGGTAATTTCTGCGGTATGCGTTGAAAAAGGCGATAACGGCGCCCACTCCTGGTCCTGGTTACATACTCTAAGCTACACCGAAGTGTACAGCTACTGTAAATGCAGTTTTTCGTGAGATGCTAATTACGAGGTCGTCCTAGCAGCAAGCGTTTAGACGGACCAAATTAAAAACACAATTACTATCCACAGAATCTCATCGATGTCTTCAATGACAGTCGGGTTAGATTTGATTTTATTTCATTTTAATATTAACTGGAACAAACCGTAGTCCTTTGTCTCTACATATTTGTTTATTTTTCTTTTAATTTTAGTTATTTTCTAACTGTTGAATTTCATTATTTTAGGCACCACTATCAACTGAATCAGCAATGTAACTAAGAAAATGCGGTGTCGTTGTTACGCATTAGATTTTAGATTCGGAAGTTATTTTTTCCTATTAAAAATTCATTAGGTATATCCTCATAATAATTATTAGTACTGATAATATTAACACCTACAATAAATAATTGTGATAATTGTCATAATTCTAATAATGTTACATATTATATCCAAAATAATCAAAACTTATGTTTTATCCATTGACCTAACAGTTTTACTGATTTTATTGTATGCTAAGCGTTCTACTGCGATGCATAAAAAAGTTGACTCAGAAATAACAGAGCGCAAGTAGACCTACGCTAATTTTGAACACCTCCCACGAAAAGCAATCAATTTACCTAACTGTCATACCAGTTTTAGACATCATTTGTACGTAAGTATACTCAAGCAGACAAAAGCGACAAAAGTTTTTTTAAGGCTTCTAATTATTAACTGATTAAACAAACCCAGACATCACGTAATTCATGTTGTCAAACCATAATAGCTAGACTTTCATGGCATTTAAAAAACAGTCACTAAGACATTTACAAAATCGTGTGGCAGTCTATCAGTCTATTATAAAATGCGTGCACTTTTTGAAAACAAACCAAAAGCAGAATTGATCAAGTCTGGTGAATTATACGCCTTAGCAGAGCGTAAAATAATTCAGAACAGTTTTCAGTGAAAATTCTTCAGTAGACTGAAACTATAAATGTAATACTGAAAAACTCAAACTGTATTAATTTGTACGCTTACCTTTAGCTCTTCAGAATATTGACAATAATTCAGCAGTCGATTTAGTCATTAAAAACAGACATCACTTAGTAGTTCTATCTTTTAGGGTGAAAATCTATCTACCTCATGTAAAGTCTGACCAAAACTTGCTTGACCCTTAGACAAAAAGAAACACATCATTTCATTACGAAAAGAATACATTTCCGGCACCAAGAGTACAGCGAGTAGTCACGAATATTACACCACCTATTTTGTCTTGGGGTTCAGCCACTTTTGGTCAGACTTTAGCTCTAATTATACTAGGACTAAGGTCCAGTCCGTTGAATTGGCTAAATATTAGCTCTAAAACTTCGTTACAATTTTTCATAACGGTGTTATTTTACCCAGAGTTTTCAAGTTTGCTTCACTCTTCTGTTTGCCGACTTTTCTTATATGCTTGAGAAATAACAAACAAAACAGTTCAGAAATAACTACTACAAAAATAAACCAAATAAAGTAAAAGAATGTAATTTTGACCATTCGTACCTAGAGCTATCGTTTTTTGCAATCTGCTCTTGAATAGTGAATCCTTTTCAGTTTTTTGCTGATCTCACCAAATAGAAATATGAATAAACCAAACGAAGTTTGATGTCTTATTTAAATAAAACCAATGACCCATTGGAAAGTGAAAATATGCGTTTTGGCTAATTTAACATATCGATCAATTTATCGTATATATGTTATTCAAGTCCCTCATTATATACTTATATTTTGTTCGTCTTGCTTATTTCCTCTTTGGTAACCAAGCTTGAGGGCAAATCTGCGGAAGTCACCACCATGTCTCATAATATAATAGAAATACTCCACATGGAATGTTTTCGTAGATTAGAACTAACTTCCTGTTTTTTTAATATGCCACAGTGTTTGTGTTCCTGAAAATTAGTTTAGTTTTTGACAAGAAATTAATAGATATAGAATTTTTAACTCAGTTGTAGAACTTATTTTCTGTTTCTTAATATACCGTAAGATTCAGCTAATAGTTCGCGAATTTCATTTTCAACTGTGTAGACCACCTCTCACTGGGCAGAACTAAAAAAATATTAAGCAAAAAAGCACGTCCTGGGCATTTTAAAAAATACTACAAAAATAGTTTAATAAGTTGATTTACCTAAAAGTTGAAACATCTGTTCTGTTTGTTCTGAAAATTCATTAGTCCATTAGTAGTCCTTAACAAAGAAGTGGTTTTTATGAGGGATACAATTAGTGTCTTTATTCTTATTATAACTCGCCTAATTTCTTTAAATATACCGTCGGAAATTAGAGTGCGGACGCAAGTAGCGCGAGGCTACCTTCAGACAACTCGGATACAGCTGTTTTAACACGTGTATTACGCCACAAACCACGGTGTCTCTGGACTTGAAGGTTTGAAATCTAGGACTGGGAGGACCCTGGGCCCAGGCGCGGAACGTGATCTAACAAGTGACATGTGACAACACGCTTACGGTCGGTCTCTAGACAGCCCAAAAAGGTTTGGATCACGCGTGGAATTGTGTAGGATAACTACCGCGCCCTAACGGGAGCCTGGAGTACTTAGACAAAGTTTCGAGGTTATTCAAGCAATGTTTCACCTTCAAAATATTTACACCTTTCCGCTTCACAGACAATACTAAGAACTCAGGAGAGTGGTCTTATTTTGGTACATAAGTCTGACGTGGAAAGATTGCCTCGGGAAGTCAATCAGAGGCATCAAGATGGGGGGTGCAAGCATTCGCGGGAACCCCCACCAATGTTTGGGGCCGATTCCCCCAGTACCGTTGAGCAAAGTCGTTTCAAGGTATTGCTAACGAGAAAAAACAAAAAACAAACACGAAAACGAATCCAATGGATTGCACCCTTGCTTCGCTCTGGTGGGGATGGGGAACAGAAATCATGGAAGAAGTATAATCCTAAAAGCTATAATGTTTTAGATAGATTCATAGTTCATACACACCTACGTCTGTATTTCCATTTGCTTTTATAAGACTGCTAGAAGTTATATAATTACAGTAAATAAATAAATAGATTTAATTAAGCTCAATGGATAAGAAATAATTGAACTATGCGCGTGAACTGTTTCATCGGCTGCTTTTGACTGAGCACTATTAATACTTTTCGCTTGTCAATTGCAGACACTTCACGAATGTTCCCTCAAAATGCAGCTGTACTGAAATCAGCTTGTTGCGATAGCGATTACTTCGTAGATGCCTGTTTTTACTGATTTTTACAATTTGAACTTTTGTCTGGATATATGCTGAAGTTACTGAAGTTATCCCACAATAGGAGACAATCTTAGGGCCCATTGCGTTAACAGATATATTGGAACTGTACCTATTTTTTCCGAAGTTTAACATTGGATGTTGGATATTTCTAAACTAACACTGGACGAATGAAACTTAACATGCATTAGCGTGCATAGTTTATGTAGTTCTGTTTACTTTACTCTGGCTAAACGGTATCGCCTGAAAATTAGCTACATAAGTGCGTTTAGTCTAGAAATTTTGGAATGACATTTCAACGCATTTCTTAAATCGCAGCCGGCCTACAATTAACTCACTCCATTAGTCTTAAAAAAATAGGCTCTAAAACTTGTTCATTTTTTTGGTCATGGTTATCAAAAGCTTGAGTTTGAAACTTGAGTGACGCCTGAATAACTTTCTGAAAAAATATTAGAAGAAAGCAAAATACTCTACAGACTCTTCTAAAATTCTAAAGTCTGTCATAGTTTTGTATTTTTTTTTGAAATATTGTTAGTATATATTTTCTTACATGTAGATTAAAGCTGAACTTTATGCACGATTGCTTTTTGTTCTTACTGCAATTTGGCAAAGCAATAACGAGCTATGTCTTCAAGACAATTAATTATCAGTGTTTTTTTGACACGCAACAAAAAAGATCTGCTGGGTTCTGTTACAACCTATTAAATTAAAAGTCTGTGAAACGGAGGACAGCGCCAATTAGGGTTACTTTAGTTGATGAGTAGCTTAATTCTGTTTACTCTTAATTTTCTTAAATTGATTTAAAAGACAAGAACATTGGGCGCTGAAAACTTAGTTTAAAACTCAGATTTAGCTGCTATTTAGTTGGAAATTACCTAAATGGGCTTAACTGGAGTTAAGCTGCAGATCAGACTTAACGCAATCCGTAATACGTAATATCTGTAAATGACCAAATTGATAACAGCTTAGGTCATTCATAATCATTATTACCATTCCCTTGATTTTCATTGACGGTTGTTACATTTACAAGACTTGTGCTTTGTATATACTGACCGAGCCCTTATAACAACTATTGTAACATACGAGCAGCCGAAATATGCCTGATTCATACTTGCTGTGTCCGCCAGGGTTTTTTTCCATAAGCCCGAACAGAAAAATACACGCATCAGTTTTTGAACATGCATGGACAATATCTGTTAGGTTAGCATACCAACCAAGACTTGGCCAGTAAATGCAATCCAACTTTCTCCAATAGCTGATCAAACTTTTTGCTTACGGACAAACAAATATCCTTACGGACAAATATAAACTAGACTTTAAGCTTTAATTCTTTCGCTTTGACATTTACCTGTGCTTGTTACCATGTTTTGTGTCTGCTCTTGCATATACAGTAATCCTGTTCTTGATGCATGACATGTCAATATGTCATATTACAAGTCAACAAAGAGCGTCATACCGTGTCTTAATTAAATGTACCTACCCGCTCAACAAAATGACAAGATGCCTTTTATAGTAATTCCTAGTTCCTAGGATGCAATGAGGTTTCTCTTGTCCTGTTTTTTAATGATAGAAAGTAAAACATTTCAAAATTGTAATCTGCCGAACCTATTGTAGGTATGCACATTTAAGTTCGATCTAAAACTCTGAATTGTAACTAACTCTAGTGGACGTCACGATGAAATCTTGGGATCAAGGTTAATATTAGAGTTCGCAACGGGTCGAGATTTCATAACCCGACCCGACCCGACCCGAGCTACTGTCTAACCCGACCCGACCCGACCCGACCCGACCCGACCCGACCCGACCCGACCCTACCCGACTTCCACTGAAGCTGCTATACAAACACTTGAAATTCCTTTGTCACTTTTTTCTTTCCAGTTGTTTATGTATTTCATATGTTTTGATAGGCTACAGCACAGATGTACATGGGGAGGTCTTGGGGAACAAGCCCCATCCCGTCAGTTTTTACCCATCGAGGCAAGCCCCCTCCTTGTTGCTGCAAGAGTGTCCGAAAACTCAAAAATTGCCTCAGACAGCTGTAAAATGCTTCATAAATGAGCAAAAGGCAAAAAAATCGATAAAAAGCGTCCGAATTTTGCAAATAATTTCCCATATTAGGCAAAAATTGGAAATAATAGCGTTTTTGTCAGTTCAAATATGTCGGACAAGCTCTCCCTAAAATTTCAAAAAAATCCGGGACAAACCTCCCCCCCCACCAAACCGAGATCCCATGTACATGCATGGACTAAAGTGTGTAGCTAATTTTGGCTAAAAAGAACTAAGAGCTCGTAAAAGAAAAGCTGTTACATCACTCTGCAGCGAGTACATTAGGTTGAAAATATCATCAAAGCAGGAAAATGTAATGTAACTTAAGGATTTATACCCAAAATTTTTGACCCGAACTGACCCGCACAACCCGCGGGTTGGAAAATCTCAACCCGACCCGACCCGACCCGACCCGCACCAACCCGACCCGGTTGCGAACTCTAGTTAATATGAGTTGTAAGGATTGTTTCACTCTAATTTCGATTTTTGGGTAAAGTTTGCTCTTTAATTTAAAGTCAGCCAAAAGCCTCTTCGACTGCACAACTGGATATTGCTACGTAATCGGCTAAAATCATCTTCTATAGCGCGTTATGATCATCATCATGCTTCTAAACACTTCAATTTTTAGGAAATATTGTCATTCTCGATAATAATTTTCATTACTTTCACAATAATGAACAAACCCTACTCATTTGTTTTTACCTGTCATAAGATTTTGGCATGACTATGTAGGTATTATACCACTATTTGCTATAGAATTTCCCAATTTTCAAGCAAATTGATATCTCAGCCAAAAGAAGTGTCGTGTTAACTAACAGAATATTAGGCATGAAATAAAGTAGAATATGCTAGTTTGTTTGTTATTAAATTTGACTAAACAGTGGAAGACAAGTTCATTAAGAAAAAAATCTAATGAGGGCTAATTATTTTGTGTCTTTAAAAGAACAACGAATTTCTTTGCTAGATTGAGTAAATTATTAATGTCAGCTAATAAAAATAGCTTCAGCAAAACAAAGCCAACTGTTTTATACCTATTCAATCCCATTATCGAACTGCTTTATATAAAGTTTGCTGTCCACAAAACAAAGACCAATTTCTCATCGGAATTCAGAATTAGAGTAAGAATTTAAATCTACAGTGAATCATTCAGCTATCTGCCCATCTAATAAGCTTGTTGGCATTAATACTGCATTTTGTTCACAAAGGTCCCAATTTTCAAACTCTCTTGTGAAATCGAACTAATTATCTGCAATGATTTTGTAATGCAGCATCTGAATAAGATAATACGGTATTATTTTGACCCACTGAGAGCTAATTTCAGAAGCGTGCTTGTAAATGGCTTGATTAAGGAAAGCCAAGGCGAAACCTTGAACGGACCTGCTGAAAGACGTGTGCTTCATGTTTTTGCTTTATTTTTACTTGTGGTTCGTAACCTGTACCGGTATTTGTTTTATTACAGTCATTAGTGTGACAAAATTTTGGGTAAAACTTTTTATGGCCTATACGAGAGCGCATTGCCATATGTATGTAGTATGTACCAGGCACCAGCAAAGTCATACTTTAATTGATACCAGCAGCAATTCGTAACCAACATAATGAATTGAACATAAGGTTGAAAATAAAGTAAAAAAATATAATTTCAGTTTTAATACAAGTAGCAACATATATAACCGACTTCCGTGACCAAATTTACTGCGTGGTAATTATTGGACTTTTATTAAGGTAGGCAGCTTCAAATTAAGTTATCGGTGTTGAATTTATTTATGGTACAATAACTTACAATTTGTTTTTTTAGATTTCAGTGCCATTTCTAATAATGAATATATGCCAAGTTATAGAAATTCGTATCTCACAAAAAATACTGCGCGACTCAACTGCGCTTGAAGGTTTTCGCTATGCCCTTATGGGGGTTGTGGGAACGGCAGTGTGTTGGCTTGGCATGGCGGGAAGCCTAATCTTACTGTATGTCCTGTCAACGCGACAATTCTGGACCCGAACAAACTATTATATTTCCACATTATGTGTATGGGACATTTCGTTAATGCTGAGCGCATGGTTTATGCTTTGTTTAACGTCACTGAAGTTCTGGGGCCAGTTTCCACTGTACGGTCAATGGGCGGTGCAGAATACGTATTTTTACGGATTTATCAACACGGCAATGACTGGTTGCGTCTGGGTCACGTTTACGGTCACATCTGAACGCTTTGTGGCTGTGTGTTTCCCGCTGTTTCATAAACGTATACGTACGGCATTGAAGGATAAGATAACATTGATTGGTGTTAGCCTAGGCGCTTGTGCATTCACCGCCCCGCGGTATTTTGAAACCAGTATTGTTGAGTGCTCACTGCTAGCTACGGGAGAGGTGATGAAGGCTGTAACACGATCGAATCTTTTAATGAATTCAATCTATTTTACCAGTTATCGTGTGATCGGAGGCTTGATTTTCATAACCGCAATTCCGTTTATAGCTATGGCTATCATGACATTTTTAATGCTGCATGCACTGAGAAAGTCTGTACGCAAGCGAAGTCGGATCAGCCGTCAGAGTTCTGTGACTGAAAGTACTGAGCTGCGATCAACTGCTTTGAGCTTCTCGATAACGCATCTGACCTTTTTTCCTCAGAAACCCATCGCGAGACAGCAGCTGAACCGAACGAGGCTAGACTCAAACTACAACAAAATGCTCTGCATTGTTCTGCTGAAGTTTCTCCTCTGTTACACTTTACCAACGTTAAATGACCTTTTGGAACGAGTCAATGTAAGGAAGTCAGAATTTGTGTATTTGATTGAAATCAGTAACTTTTTGGTTTTGTTTCACTCCGCCACTAATTTCGCTGTTCTGTTAATGTGTTCACCAAAAATGCGCCACCACATCATTACATGTATTCGTGGTAACGTTGTTTCTGGTCAGTAAAAGCATGTTGTTCTGTTGAAAATTCAATAAAATGACCCGTTTTTAAGTTAGAAGTTTGACTAAGAACACTGAGACAAAAACATGACATTTAATTACTAATAAAACACAATTCAGCCACAAAAGTACAGCGAATTTTTGATGCATTCTCGCCACCTGTTTCCTCTTTGTGATCAACATTTTTTGGTCAATTTTTAGTGCAAAACATTAGCTTGAACTCGCCGCTTTTGAAGTTCAGTTTGAATTGAATGAAGTTTTGTAAATTCCAAAGCAAACTTCCAAACACCCAATCTTAAACACTGTCAGTTCAGCATTTTGTAAAATCAAAACAAAGACAAAGACCTGTTGGGCTGTGGTTCATTAGCGACAATAAACCAAACATTAGACTGAAACTGAAGCATAGATACAAGACAAATTTATTTGTTTTTAAATAATTTCAAAACAAATTTAATTTCTTATAATTTTTCACTTCGACTGCGTCACATACTACTTGAATATTCAAAGCAGGATTTGTTAAACTGTTAAATTGTCGTAACACGTAGGTTTTGCGTCCTTTCCGTATCTCAGCAGCTAAAACTGCTATAGATAAAATCACACAGCAAATTGGTAACCAAAGTATGATTAATATGTTCAATACGTTGGCTAGAATGACAGTATGGTGAGGTTTCGTTCTACTAAATGATTTGGCGTAAACAGTTCCAGACAAACTTAAATCAACTCTTTCTATTTCTTTCTTGTAAATTCCGGTGGTGATTAATTTCGTGTTAATGCTTTCAACCAGTCTAACTCGACTGTAACTAAACAATAGGGTCAGTGGTATGTTTATTTTATCAGTTATTTTAATTTCCTGCATAAATGGCAAAAGATCTTCGCAACTGCCTACCAAATTAATTGATGACGAAATATAAATAGCCTTCATCGGAGCAATTGCGACGATCGATACGCACGCCTTTCGCACAGAGGTTACTTGCTTTACAATCAGTTTTCTGTGAAACAGTTTAACTTCTCTATTTGTTAAAAACAAGGCACCGTCTTTCAAATTATATCTTACGTCACTGTATTCAGCATCAACAACAAGCGTAAAGCCGTTCTTGTCAAAGTATCGAATTAGCGATGACAAATCATCAAATGTTGGTTCTTTTGCTGCTAACAACTCCATTGAACCGGACATAACTGACGATGTATTTAGAACAGTCATAGCCGCTAAAATGACGCTTAACCAAGCGTGAATTAGTGACTTATGTGAGTTTATAAGTACATGATTTTGAGCTGGGTAAATCCATACAGTAGAGAGTACCATAAAAATACCCATTAATGGCAACAACCTCAGTCCAGCTTCTTTAATACTCTCGACGTTTATTTTTAGTTTGTCTTTTTGAGTTGTGCGGCGCGCTGTGTATACATTATATGTCGGAATGTACAAATAAGGCAATGTTATCGTGGTGTAAAACATTGTGTCAGTGTCTGGAGCTATAGCATAGCCGTAACCGTCAATAGTTTCGTTTAATAACTCGTCATATAGCACAAAATCGTCATCGAATAATTTCACATTAGCTGTCAAAGACAGGGTAGCAGTTAAAATCTGTATCATTGCGGATACAGCAGAATTGCAGCGAGTTTGGGGTCGAATTAGAGGGTAGATACAAGGCTCGGAATGTTCTTTCAGAATACCAAATGTTACTGGATCCATTTCAAAGTAAATAAAAAAGCAAATGCCGACTGATTGTCTTTAGTTTCGTGCATGTCTAGGTGCACATAATAATTTCTTGTCGAGATGTCTAATTTGGCAGTGACAGTCAATATGTATATTTACTTTTGCCTTTATCAATAGAAAAATGTAAAAAGTAATTGACAAAGTCGTAATTACCATAATACGATTTCAGGGATCCAATTTTGTAAAACCATAATTTTTTAAGTTTTATGAATTTTTATAAAAGTTTTACAGTAAATTCTATACTACATACATGGCCAAATTCCTGATAAAACATTAGCAAGAGCTAAACAAAACCAATCGTGAGAAAAAATTGGGCTCAAGAATATACAAAATAGCGTACATCCAATATTAAAAAACGGGACTAAATGGCCCGAATTCACATACTAAGAGTTATTCACATACTAACGCTAAGCGTTTGCTAAGTGTTAGCGCTTAATTTGTACTAAACTGTTATTCACAAAATAAACGCTTAAAAATTAGTGTTATACTAAACTTAGCGTTTAGCAACTTTTGTGCTTAGTTTTGGTTTTGGCTTGGAGTGAGCTCCCTGCTTGATGTGGATCCGGAATTCGTTATTTATCGGCATATCCATTTGGTATTTATAAATCCGATTGTAGATTTATTTAAATTACTATTTCTTATTAATAATATATATTTTTTTTCGAACTATACATTTGTAAAAAATGTTTTCAGCAAGTGGATTCCTGAAAAATGCAAAATCAGCTCTACATGTTTCAGGGGGCATATCGTGAAAAATATAAATTTTCAAATAGAAGTTCTTGAAGAAAAATTACTTCGATTAAGATGCTCTACTCAAAAATGTAAAAAAACGAATTTGGACAACAAAGTGCATTTTTTATTTTTGGCGATTAAACGAGCAAAATGGATCGAATTGGTCGGAAAATGTCACTAATATATCCTAAATTGCATGCCCTTTCTTCCCATGGCGGCCAAAAACCTCCCCCACTCTCCCTATCCCTTCCCCACACCAACCCCTAACTAAGCGCTTAGCGCTTAGGGAGCTCCCGAGGTCCCTAAACTTAAGCGCTTAATTCTAAGCCAAACACTAAATTTTAAGTATATATGTGAATACAAAATTGATACGCTAAGTTGAGCGTTAGTGTTTGCTAAGCGCTTAAATAAGCACTAAGTATGTGAATAACACTTAGCGCTTATAAGCGCTAACACTTAGTGTAAACACTAACTTTAAGCGTTAGTGTTAGTATGTGAATACGGGCCAATAATTAAAGTAATTCACTAACTAATAGAAGTTTGCAAATTCCTGTTTTCTGCCGATCCCTCTGTATGAGGCCGTGATGGTGGTGTATATCACTCAGTGAAGGGCTCTTTTAACTTACTGTACTAGAAAAAATAGGTACACCATTTCCCTGCCCACTGTATTTAGCCCGACAATTGTCACACAATTTTTTGTTAATATTTAACGATTATTTGGGACGCTCAATTTTACCATTAGCGGTTGGTTTTTCCGGCATTTATCGAAATGGACCCAAGAGTACTACAGTGGCTAGAATTTAAGCGTAAGCTAGAAAAAGACGAAGTCATGGTGCCTAAGTTAGGAATGGTCTTCAAAGGAGGAGTAGAAGTAGAGAACACACCAAAAATACGGGAACTCAGCGAAGTAGAGACACACACTAAAGAAATTCCAGCAATCAAACTGGACAAAACAGGTGAGCACATTAAGTTAGCAACAGCTGACGAAATCAAGGTACAGCAGGAGGAAGATGAACAAAGGTTCAGAGGGGCCAACGGACAAAAAGTTGCCAAAGCTAACACAGGAACAAAAGCGGCAAAACACAAGTGAGAAAAAACACAGGATAGAAGTGGTAACAGGTAAGAATGAATATCCAAGAGTAACTAGGGATGGAAAACCCAATAGAGACCTAGGGAAAGGTTCAGAGCTTGTTGGAACCGATTTACTGAAAGTTCGCCAAATCACATACGAAGAGTATGGCCCTGAACGATGCACTAGTCTGTATACACCAGCGATAAAACATGTGGTACAACCATTCATGGGACCAGAAATGGCCCCAACACATGAATATGAACAGTTACAAGTGCAGGCACCGTCAGTACCTAGTGATAAGGAACCGAATACATACCGGCCAAAATGGAATGGTATGGATACACACCCACCGGAAGTTGTGAAACGGTTAGCAAAGGTAAGTCACACACGAGTGTTAGTTAAGTGTTGGTCTTCGCCAAGATGGAAAGTGTCGCAACGGCCAATATTGAATGCCTGTAAGGAGGTGAATCCAATACAACAATCCAATCCTAATTAGCGAATACATGGAGAACTAATGCAACATGAGTAGGGCTGAAATATATGATCGAATCACGCAAGTTTTGGAAATGCCCATACAAGTGGAAAAATGGCTCACACAAAAGATCTTTGAAAAATTTGCAGAACGGATCGAAATTGACACAAGTGACACACAATACTATGAAACACAAAAGCTAAAAGACGAGTTTAAACGACCGGTGATGGATCTACCCCGAGATAAATTACTCAAAATGTATATCGCACCATTGCACACAAGACATGGTAAGCTTGCATATTTCCACAAAGTCCACAAAGGGATTCTAGTCACACAAACCACGATGATGCTACACTATGCTGATGTTCTGCAAGAAATCTTGATGACCAAAGTGAAAGACGCCAAAAAGCAAAAACACAAACAACCGAAAATTTTACCATTTACTAAAAGTGCCTATGAATTATCCAATCAATACACTGCAAAGCATGAGGAATCTTTTATCCCATTTGTGCACAAAGATTTGCAATTTTTTACAAATGAACAGGCTTACTACTATATGAAGGCACTAGAAGGATATGGACGGCACGACGTAGCAGAACAGTTAGCCTGTGCCACGTCATCCACACAAATGAAATTGATAGCATCTATACCGTTAGCTAGATACAATGTGAGAACTACACTTTGGTATAAAGCAAAGGCTTTTTGAACTATGTATACAATTTGCTTGGCACGAGCACATCAGTTGGTGGAAGTCAAGGTTTTCTTGCAGAACTTGCGTATAGACGTACTTGCTAGTGCAGATAGAAATGACAAACGCTGGAGCGTAGGAATAAACCGAGATAGCCCAGTGTGTGATTCTATTAGCACATTCCCAGGAGCAAATTGGCTAGATAAGTGCTGGATGATAGTGCGAGATGTCTTGTTTGCGAAAAGGCTGAGCAACGAAGACGGAAAATATTTGAATAAAGAGTACAAGAAGCGTTTCAAAGATAAGATCGAACCATCACAACCTAAGTACTATTATGACGACTAGGTGAGATTTGGACAGGGTTTAGAGGAAGCAACCAGAATGGTTACAATGGGTTGTTTGCTCTAGTTGCTGTTTATATTCGTTGTCCGACAAGTAGTTCGGCGGGCTACATGACTAACCGGGATAGTTAAATACTACGTTTTGCCTCGGGCGGTGATGGCACCCGCTGTACTGTTAGTGATACCCGGTGTTTGACATTGTGATCAATGTAATAAGTAGTTTGCCGAAACCGGTGTGGTAATTGGATGCGTTTTGACCTAGTGGAGGCAGAATAAGTGTTACTGTTTATGTCTACTAATGAACTACTAACTAACTAATAGATTATATACTAGAGCTGAGATGGAAACTGTTAGCGGTTAGACTCGGTGAAGTTATTTCAACAACAAGTAGTAGTAATAGTGATAGTAAGTTAGTAATTATGATCGAATTTGACTTACGGCTGGCCAGAACCGGGATGGATACCGATAGCGGTCAGACCTAGTGAACAGCCAAAATCAAAACCCGAACTACATGACTGATGATGATTTCGAAATTCTCTACGGAAGCTGAGATGGATAACTGCAGCAATTTGCTCTAGCTAATGTAAATGTATGAACGAAGTGTCGAACTGAAATCATGATAATCAGGTGTGCGTCTGAGATTTAGAGTTCAAAATTATACTGAGAATTAGGTACAAACGAAGATATGTAGCGGCAGAATGATCACCCTAAGAGGTTTGCTCCGCTGCTATGCAGATTTGGAAATATCATGACATGACGTCAGCAAGCTAAATAGACACTGAAGGCGATGGAATGGTTATCGCGTGCGATTTGCTAGCTATTTAATAGTTCTTTTTTTGTGATAATCTCACTTTTCTTCGGGTACATGTGTATATTCTCGGTTTCCTAACTTTTCCAGCTTGCTCCTTCAAAAACCCCACTTTTGGGGAAAGAGTTCCCGAGCCTGTGGTCAAGAGGGTTAGCTCCCAAATACCAGAAAAATATCCCCTTGGTTCAGGTCAGTCTTAGAGGGAGGCGTTCGTATATATACATGCACTTCTCCCCCTCTTTCTTCTCTTTCTTTTCGTCAAAAACTTCGGCCACAGCCGTCTGAAAGGGTTGGTGAACGGGGTATATAAGCCTCCGCCGCACATTTTTTTGTAATTCCACAATTTTTCTCCTGTAGTTGATAGGGATTGGGGTGGGCACAAGCAGTTTAGAAGGGGGGGCTTTCTGATTCCTCGACAATGCTCAACGTAGCCGTGTCCTCACAACTGTGGCCTGCACTCGACTTGGGGTTGCAGGCGGCCTGGGGTACTGACGGCATAGCACGGGGGACGTGAGGCAAATCCATGGGCGTGTGGCAACCATCACATAGGTCGCGGAGGGTTTGGGCGCCGTAAAACAATATGGTTTCAATGGGCCGCCCGAGTGTTCCAATTATATACCGTGGTGATACATGTACGTATATACTATGGAGACCTTCCCCAAGCCGTATCAAAAATTTGGGCAGTAGGGGCAGGGCAAGGGTAGAACATACGTGCCCCAAAAATAGGCCCAGCAGTACACACAAAGCCCCAAATATTAGGGGGTCAATGGCCCCTTCCAGCATAATAATGTACAATAGTCAGTTGGGGACAAAGGAAAAATTTTAAAGTAGAATGACCCCAATATGAACAATACAATTACAATTTGACGCTCGGGTCACAATCACAGTACGAAAATACAGTCACAAAGCAGTTAAATATCACAATAAAATATGGCAGAACAAACAGAGAAGGGGGCAAAAATAATTGAGACCAAAAAAAAACAAAAACGGGAAAAAGGGGGGGGCACAAAAAGGCAAACATTTATATACGCACAGACAAAAATTTCACAGTCAAATATTACACCAAATACACCAAAATTATGACCCCAAAAAAGAGAAAAATATGGAAAAAGAAAAAAGAAAAAACAGGGGCACAAAAATATCACACAGATATTGCAAAAATATGATAAAAATATCACAACATCACAGATATACAGTCACAAAAAAATTTCACAATTTACAAAACAAAACTACACATATAGGCTCAGTACAGGGAACAAACCCCTACCCTGGCAGCCTCACCAGAATATGTAAGGCCGTAGTTAAGGGGCGCTTACAAATAACTCAAGCCTTTGCCAGGGTAGGTGTATAGGAAAAATCCTTTCTCCCGTTTACCTAACCGCTCGGCAGGTGGAGCTGCCACGTTACAATACAAAATCGGGGCTTCCGAACGGGCCGGGCTTGCAGTAGGCGCCTGCGCCGTAGGCGCACGGACAACGGACAAGAGCGTGCATATGGCTACGCAACCTGACGCAAACTCCAAGAAAGCACAACTAGACCTAAAACTAAGCCTAGAGCTAATACAGCCACCAGAAAGTAAGGAAGCACGCAAACACCAGGCAAAATAAGGAATTTAATAATTAAAAAAACCAGGTTAACAAACGGCGGCCCTTTACGGCAAAAATTGACATCAAAAGAAAACACAGAATTGGACTTAACGCGCACAGTTGAAAAACTCGCCACCTCCTTCAACACACACCGCAGGTAGACTGACTAGCTAGCAAGCCAGTCCACTGACATAAGAGACCCAAAATGGTAATTATATTGAACGTTTGTTTACAAGTAAAAATGAGTAAAAGGTGAGTGATTGAGTAAAGGGAGGTTAGGGGGTATTCCCAGTGACCCCCTAACTATTCGTTCGTAACGAACGCGTGTAAGCGAAATCGAAATAGCACTTTTTGTGCTATAGCGCTTTTTTTATGCGCTATATGCGCTATAAGCGCTATGGAACTTGGTATATGCGCTATTTGCGCTACAGCGCTTTTTGGGGGTGCTATATGCGCTATTTGCGCTATATGCGCTATCGAAGGTGCTATATGCGCTTTTTGGGGGTGCTATATGCGCTATTTGCGCTATAGCGCTTTTTGGGGGTGCTATATGCGCTATTTGCGCTATATGCGCTATCGAAGGTGCTATATGCGCTATTTGCGCTATAGCGCTTTTTGGGAGTGCTATATGCGCTATTTGCGCTATAAGCGCTATCGACGGTGCTATATGTGCTATTTTTTTGGATATGGATGAAAATTTTTGCGCATTGTCGATGTCGATTTTGCGCGACTATAAAACTTTTTTAGTAAAAGATAGGACATTGTTCTTTATACATTCTTAGAATATGTTTTACGCCAAATATTGTTGCCAAGTTTCAGCAAAATTTATGGAGCATACAGTTAGCAGTGAAGTCGCAAAGTCGCAAAAAAACCTATTCACATTCGATATTTTCGTCACAATTATAAGTAGTTTTGTTCAGATTCTATACACAGACTAAAAGCACATATGCTGTAGTTTATGCACATAAAATTTAGTGCAAATTGCTTGAGTGGTTGCGGAGTAATACCTGTTTGAACTGTGAAACTGTGCGTAAACTGTGAAGTACTCACAGCAATAATGATAATTTGTAAAAAATTTAGACGCTTATTTTAAAATCAAAAGAAAAACGAAGCTTCATTTTTCATTTTTCTTATTTGTGGCAAAAAATTGTGCGTCGAAACATTATATGTACTTTACAAGCTGGCCAATGTGATATCTGGCTTGATTTTTTGAATTTTTATGTCTCTATTGTGCAATGTCTGGCTTACAAATAGCGATTGGTTCCAAATATTGGTAGATATTGGCAGTCTAGTGTCTGGAAGTATTTATTTGACACCATATAGTATTTTACTAGTTTCTCAATGAACGTACAATTTCAAAGCAAAATGCTCTCTTTTTGCAACCTATGAGCAAAACTGCTTTGGCGACACTACGACCTTAACGCTCTACCGACTGAGCTACGCTGGCTTATTGGTGTTTGTGTTAATTTCCCTTTAAATAGTGATGCTGATCTTGGATAGCGCTTATAGCACCTGAGGGTGCTATTTGCTCTATTTAGGCGCTATTTTGTGCTATTGGCTAACTTATTGAAAAGTTTTCTACTTTTTAGCACGTATACAATCCCTCAATAAACAAAAAGAATTTTAAAAGTATTTTAAAACTTTTGTTTGTGTTCTGGACGTCGATATAAAAAATAGTGCATAAATAGCTCATATAGCACAACAATAGCGCATCAAAGTGCTATAAGCGCTATTTTTTTCATAGGCTTAAAAATAGCGCTTATAGCACCTGAGGGTGCTATTTGCGCTATTTAGACGCTATTTTGTGCTATTGGCTAATTTATTGAGAACTTTTGTAATTTTTAGTAAGTATACGGTCCCTCAATAAATTAGAATAATTTTAAAATTATTTTTAAATTTTTGTTTGTGTTCTAGTCGACGATATAAAAAATAGCGCATATATAAGCGCAGCGCTTTTTGGGGGTGCTATATGCGCTATTTGCGCTAAATCGAAGGTGCTATATGCGCTATTTGCGCTATAGCGCTTTTTGGGGGTACTATATGCGCTATTTGCGCTATATGCGCTATCGAGGGTGCTATTTGCGCTTTTTGGGGGTGCTATATGCGCTATTTGCGCTATATGCGCTATCGAAGGTGCTATATGCGCTATTTGCGCTATAGCGCTTTTTGGGGGTGCTATATGCGCTATTTGCGCTATATGCGCTATCGAAGGTGCTATATGCGCTATTTGCGCTATAGTGCTTTTTGGGAGTGCTATATGCGCTATTTGCGCTATAAGCGCTATCGACGGTGCTATATGTGCTATTTTTTGGATATTAATGAAACTTCTACAGAAAAATGGCCAGGAGAGATTTTAATCACCCATTGCTAGATTGCTAGCTTAACGCTCTACCGACTGAGCTACGCTGGCCTATTGGTGTTTGTGTCAATTTCCCTTTAAATAGTGATGCTGATCTTGGATAGCGCTTATAGCACCTGATGGTGCTATTTGCGCTATTTAGGCGCTATTTTGTGCTATTGGCTAACTTATTGAAAAGTTTTGTACTTTTTAGCACGTATACGATCCCTCAATAAACAAAAAGAATTTTAAAAGTATTTTAAAACTTTGTTTGTGTTCTGGACATCGATATAAAAAAATAGTGCATAAATAGCTCATATAGCACAACAATAGCGCATCAAAGTGCTATAAGCGCTATTTTTTTCATAGGCTTAAAAATAGCGCATTTGCGCTATTTAGGCGCTATTTTGTGCTATTGGCTAACTTATTGAACAGTTTTGTACTTTTTAGCACGTATACGATCCTTCAATAAACAAAAAAAATTTTAAAAGTATTTTAAAACTTTGTTTGTGTTCTGGACATCGATATAAAAAAATAGTGCATAAATAGCTCATATAGCACAACAATAGAGCATCAAAGTGCTATAAGCGCTATTTTTATCATAGGCTTAAAAATAGCGCTTATAGCACCTGAGGGTGCTATTTGCGCTATTTAGACGCTATTTTGTGCAATTGGCTAATTTATTGAAAACTTTTGTATTTTTTAGTAAGTATACGGTCCCTCAATAAATTAGAATAAATTTAAAATTATTTTTAAAATTTTGTTAGTGTTCTAGTCGACGATATAATCTAAAAAAATAGCGCATATAGCAAAACGATAGCGCATCAAAGTGCTATAAGCATATGATTATTAACTCATTAATGCTTTAAACAATTTCTCGTTCTTTTCCTGCTTAAGGTGGTACTAACGAATGTGCAGTGGTTTTTAAATTTTTGAAAAAATTTAGTTGATTTAAACTGTATTTTTTGAAAATAACGTCTGTAAAAAATTGATTTATATACACAAAATGACAAATGAAGTAAGCGGCATCATGTGAAAAATTTTTTGGAGCAAGCCAAGCCAACAAGCCAAACTACACAACAGGAGAATGGAATTTTAACAGTTTTGGCCACTTTTCTTAGCGCATGCGCAACGCATAAACACAAAAATAAATATGAATAAACTTTAGCAAATTTTCTAGACCCAAAATGAAAATTTTTTCAATTGCTTATACTTTTGCGCAGATATAGAACCCGAAAGTTGAGTGTGAATAGACACTTTTTACTTTGAAACCGTATATTTCATTATATAATTGACAAATCATAAAATCGTTCATTTTGGGTCTAGATAATTCACTTTTAAATATTTGTGCCGTTTTTCGCATTTTTTTATTCTTTAAACTCGTCAAAAAGTGGCCAGATTTGAAAGCGCTCAAAAAAGCCAAATTGGTATACTTTTAACACGTGCCATACAAATCATCTTTACAGTTGAACAATAAAACTTTGCTTAAATGTAGAAGGAAAGTAGCGCTTTCTAACGCTATAAAAATTATGATATAAAATTAATTAGTTATTGAATACTATCCTGTTGAAAAACACTGCACATTCGTTACTACCACCTTAACAAGTAAGTTATATATGTTTTTGGTTATTTCCTTTAATGATTTGTTTTTAGTAGAATATTAATATGCTGGAGAATACTTTATTTACGAATCTTTTTATTTTTTATGAATCTTTTTACCCTTCTAGAGTTTCATTTTGCGTAACCAATTGGACGAAGAATGGAAAGTCATGTTGGGTAATTACCTACAATTTTGACTAATAGGAGCAAGGAATGGAAAGCCCTACAAACCCAACAACCGGGGGGCAGGGGGGGGTGGGCGCTTACTAAATAATTTAGCCAATAGCACAAAATAACGCCTAATTAGCGCAAATAGCACCCTCAGGTGCTATAAGCGCTATTTTTTAAGCCTATAAAAAAATAGCGCTTATAGCACTTTGATGCGCTATCGTTTTGCTATGTATATGCGCTATTTTTTAATATCCTCTATCAAAACACAAACTAAAAGTTTAAAAGAATTTTAAACTTCTTAATTTTAATTGAGACATCTTATACGTACTAAAAAGTACAAAAGTTTTTAATTAAGTAGCCGATAGCACAAAATAGCACCCTCAGGTGCTATAAGCGCTATTTTTAAGCCTATGAAAAAATAGCGCTTATAGCACTTTGATGCGCTATCGTTTTGCTATATGCGCTATTTTGTATATCGTCGACTAGAACACTAACAAAATTTGAAAAATAATTTTAAAAATATTCTAATTTATTGAGGGACCGTATACTCACTAAAAAGGACAAAAATTTTCAATAAATTAGCCAATAGCACAAAATAGCGCCTAAATAGCGCAAATAGCACCCTCAGGTGCTATAAGCGCTATTTTTTAAGCCTATGAAAAAAATAGCGCTTATAGCACTTTGATGCGCTATTGTTTTGCTATATGCGCACGTATATATTTATTTTATTCGATAGTGCTTATAGCACCTGAGGGTGCTATTTGCGCTATTTAGGCGCTATTTTGTGCTATCGGCTATTTTAATGAAAACTTTTGTACTTTTGAGTACGTATAAGATCTCTCAATTAAAATTACGAAGTTTGACATTCTTTTAAACTTTTTGTTTGTGTTTTCACGGACGATATTAAAAAATAGCGCATATAGCAAAACGATAGCGCATCAAAGTGCCATAAGCGCTATTTTTTTCATAGGCTTAAAAAATAGCGCTTATAGCAAACTGAGGGTGCTATTTGCGCTAATTAGGCGTTATTTTGTGGTACTGGCTAGTTTATTGAGTAAGCGCCCACCCCCCCCTCCCCCCCGGTGTTTGGGCTTGTAGGGCTCCTATTAGTTAAAATTGTAGGAAATTACCCAACATGACTTTCCATTCTTCGTCCTATTGGTTACGCAAAATGAACCCCTAGAATGGTAAAAAGATTCAGTAGGCGCCCACCCCCCCCACCCCCCCGGGGTTGGGTTTGTAGGGCTTTCCATCCCTCGCTCCTATTAATCAAAATTGTAGGCAATTACCCAACATAACTTTCCATTCTTCGCTCCTATTGATTACGCAAAATGAAACCCTAGAAGGGTAAAAAGATTCATAAATAAATAAAAAGATTCGTAAATAAAGTATTCTCCAGCATATTAATATTCTACTAAAAACAGATCATTAAAGGAAATAACCAAAAACATATATAACTTACTTGTTAAGCAGGAAAAGAACGAGAAATTGTTTAAAGCAATAATGAGTTAATAATCATATGCTTATAGCCCTTTGATGCGCTATCGTTGTGCTATATGCGCTATTTATGCACTATTTTTTTATCGACGTCCAGAACACAAACAAAAGTTTTAAAATACTTTTAAAATTCTTTTTTGTTTACTGAGGGATCGTATACGTGCTTAAAAGTACAAAACTTTTCAATAAGTTAGCCAATAGCACAAAATAGCGCCTAAATAGCGCAAATAGCACCCTCAGGTGCTATAAGCGCTATCCAAGATCAGCATCACTATTTAAAGGGAAATTAACACAAACACCAATAGGCCAGCGTAGCTCAGTCGGTAGAGCGTTAATCTAGCAATGGGTGGTTCAAATCCCCCCTGGCCATTTTTCTGTAGAAGTTTCATCCATATCCGAAAAAAATAGCCCATATAGCACCGTCGATAGCGCTTATAGCGCAAATAGCGCTTGTAGCACTCCCAAAAAGCGCTATAGCGCAAATAGCGCATATAGCACCTTCGATAGCGCATATAGGGCAAATAGCGCATATAGCACCCCCAAAAAGCGCTATAGCACCTTCGATAGCGCATATAGCGCAAATAGCGCATATAGCACCCCCAAAAAGCGCTATAGCGCAAATAGCGCATATAGCACCTTCGATAGCACATATAGCGCAAATAGCGCATATAGCACCCCCAAAAAGCGCTATAGCGCAAATAGCGCATATAGCACCTTCGATAGCGCATGTAGCGCAAATAGCGCATATAGCACCCCCAAAAAGCGCTATAGCGCAAATAGCGCATATAGCAAATTCCATAGCGCTTATAGCGCATATAGCGCATATAGCGCATAAAAAAGCGCTATAGCACAAAAAGTGCTATTTCGATTTCGCTTACACGCGTTCGTTACCCATTTTTAAGCTTAATTTTTAAACCGTTTAGTCCTATTGTTTATCCAAAACATACGTAATGATTTTGGAAGATTAAATAACACTACCAGCTGTGTTTTACTTGAACATAATTAGAAAATTTCGGTGTTTTATTGCGTGTGGTGTAAATTTTTTGCAAAATAAAGCAGCATTTTCTGCATATTTCCTGCATGGTGCTGAAATACAGTTCGTTTGAATACAAACGCAATTTTTCGGCCTGCGATTTTAAAAAAATTGGCTCAACAAGGAAGACTAAAGTTTGGCACATTAATGCATCTCGGTGTCTTTGAGCGGTCGCAAAATTTGATTTTGAGCAAATCGATTGTATTTAAGAAATTAAGTTAAATTTACGTTTTTCGAATATCGTGATTTTAGTGATTTTCAATATATCAATCATATTTATCAAAAATGACATTTTGCGACCGCTCGATCACGTTATGGCAAGCAAAATGAGTTATTGGTTGTGCAACAGCTATGTACATAGCTGTGAAGAGAAATCGCAAGCCGAAATTCCACTCACGTTTGGTCTACAGTGAATGCTAATTTGTATCATTCAACTTCATAGTTAGTATTTGTGCATACTTTTACATCAGCTTGCTATCGCAAATCTAAAAAGTCATATTTCAGGAGCACCACCTTAATACTTAATTTTACTTTAAATTGTTTTAAATTTCTCTTAAGTTGGCGCTCCGAATAACTGACTTTGGGCAGTAAAAGTTTTCAGTCACGTTTTCAGGTCTTGAAGAAAGGTTGTTCAGCAGTGAATTAGCTTTCGTTTGATATAAATAACATGTAGTTTTGTTGAAATTAATTTTTTTACCTGAATTTTGATATGGCAAAATCTTCAAATCGATTTTCCAAAAAATTGTATATGGCTTTTGATACTTTTGATAACGGTTTTCCGCAGATAATAGGTGACTGCAACTTTTTAAAAAGTCGTTAGTGTAGGCAAACATTTGTAAAAAAATTTTCAAATTACGTTGAGCGATATTGAAAAAAGTACACTATTTTTCAAGCTAATTTTTCGTTAGCAACTTTTTGGCTTCTCCAGCTTTTCTCACTGGTTATTTGCATTAAAAAAATACGCTCTATTTTTTGACACTGTCGTTTGTGTGGGCAAACCTCAGATTTTTCTGATCGGCAATAGCATTTTTTGAATCGTGATAGCTCTCCTCCATGTCATTTTTTCATTGTGAATTTTGACTTAAAGTTAGAAAATATGTAGATTCAGGTGTACCTTCTTCGAAAATGTTGATTTCTGTTTTTGGTGAAATTCTGCATCGATTTCAAGTTGACGAATTTTAGAAAAACTAGTGTATTTTGAGCCAAAAGAATTGGATTAAAATTGTAAGAAAAGATACACCTCGGCAACATAATTAACTACAGTTTAAGCTATAGATCATAAAATTTGAACAAAGTTTCGCTCAGTTATGCTGTTTGAAAAATTATGCGCATTTAGCGAAAATAGAAATTTTCAATCGGTGATAAAAATCAGAACAAGGCAGCAGGCACGTGAAACTTACTCAGAAATAGAGCTTTGTAACAGGCTTCAATATATTTAAACGAAATTTATTCTAGCTAGAACCTACGTCGACTTATAAGTTAATAAAGTTTTGGAAGTTCTTCGGAGCGCCACCTTAAGGTGGCGCTCTTGAAATTTGACTTTTCTAAAAACGGCAGTCTGAGACCAATTTTAGATGCACAATAGCAAGCTGGTGTAAAAGTGTACCCAAACACAAAATATGAAGTTGATTGATACTAATTAGCATTTACTGTAGACCAAACGCGAGTGGAACTTCGGCTTGCGATTTCTCTTCACAGCTCGATAGCTGTTGCACAACCAATAGCTCATTTTGCTTGCCATAGCGTGATCGAGCTGTCGCAAATTCTCATTTCAGATGAATATGATTGATATATATTGAAAAACACTAAACTAACGATTTTCGAAAAACGTAAATATGACTAAGTTTTTTAAATACTTTCGAGTTGCTCAAAATCAAATTTTGCGAACGCTCAAAGACAACGAGGTGCAGTAAGGGGGCGCTCCGGGAATCGGGGGTTACATCGAAAATTTGCAAAAAAATTGGCAAATGTCAAACTTTACAGTACATATTTGTACTATGGCACAAAAAAACACTGGAGGCAAAATTTCAAATCACTTGATCATGTCACGTGACTCCCAGAGCACCAAACGTGAGTGAATTTTCGGCAAACGATAACTCTGCTTATACTTTGCGTATAGTCACACTTTATATACCAAAATTTAGCTTATGTGGTTCTCTAGTTGAACATTATTTTGGTTTTTAACATTTATGTCAGGTTTGAATAAAAAATGTCATTATGTGTTTTCGAAGTCAAACTCTGAGCAATAAAATTCATATTAAAAAAATTCTAAGCTTTATTTTGAAAAACTAAAAAATTGTTCAACTGCGCAGAGCCTAAGGCTATAATTGTGCAAAATTTTGTAAAAAAATATCTTACCAGCATTTTATAATCGAATGCCGAAAAATTGGTTTTGTATTCACACAGCCTATATTTGAGTCTGCTGCTTCTGAAAATGGTTTCATGTGCAATTTTTTTGCACAGTACGCAATAAAATTGTTCTAATTTTTCATTACGACTAATAAAATCTACGTATCGTCTGTTTGCAAAACCTCAAAAAGCGTTGATGCACTGGCTTACTTGCTGAATTTGTGTAAAAGTCGAATAAAATTACGTGCGTGAAGTTGGCAGACACTTTGTCAGTACAAATTCTGAAATATGCTTTTTCTGAGAGCTCAGAATTTGTACTATTTTGTACCACAATTACCAAATTTTGTACTAATTTGTACGAGGAGTACAAATTCACAGAAAACTGTCTGCCAACTTCACGATTTGAGCCAATCGCACACATTACAGGATTTCATATTAAAAATTTTATATTACTAGATCTTCGTTTTATCACAACCAGTAAGCTTTATATTTATTTTCCAAATAAGAAACTAGCTCACAGGAAAAAATCTGAGTAGAAAACTGAAACTGAAAAACTGTCGACTGAAAACCAGGGGAGGGCGGGCGCCCCCCCTCCCAAATTTTTTCCGACTGAAATTTTAAAGGGTCCTCACCCTTTGGTTTTTATTGCCCGGCCAAAAAAATTACAGATACGTTATCAGTTGACCAAATTCGGTCTGAAAATTTAAAGAATCTAAATTTTTTCCTGGTACGCCACTGGCTTTTACTGAAAACTGACTCAACTCATCGCTCTTGATATGGCTACGGCTATAACAAGATAGCGCACTATTTTTGTACTATTTTTGTACTTTTTTTGTACTATTTTTAAAAATGCCTTTGTGCTTTGTGTGATACATTTTAATATGTTTCCGATACTTGTTGATAAATAGTGCTATAATTTATAATGAGTTTTTGCCTTATTTTAATCAACAGTTTTTGTACTTTTTTTGTACTATTTTTGTACCTTTTTTGTACTATTTTTGTACCTTTTTTGCACTATTTTTGAATAATTTTTCTAATTGCGTTTTGAGTGTGCGTGCGTGTGCGAGTATGCGCGAGTTATAGATGTACCTTATTTTAGCCCACAGACCTTGATAATCAAGTTTCTGACCGGCGGCCGGCCTTACTTATATAATATTTTTTCTAAAGTATATAAGTATAATTATTAAAAAGGTTGTTTTTAAGTTGAACAGTGTTTTTGCAAGTAGTCAAGTGGACGATGGTTTTGTTTGTTGTTTGTAGGGTTAGACCAAGCCGGAATTTTTGGTGCCGAGCCTAGCCGAGCCGGCCGGCTATGGTTAATTTTGGTCAAACCTAGATTTTATCAAAACTCAACCGTGCGCTCTGGGAATCAATATTTTGGGGCACAACTTTTTTCGTGTGACAAATTTGAACTTATGTCAACAAGCATAAAAGGATTACGGCTTTTATTTGATACTCATGCAGTTAGAGGGGATGGGGATAAGTGCCTAAATTCAAGGCTAGAGACGGTGGCCGCCGGTGCCGGGGAGGTCCCGTCATTTGAAAAATTTTTAGGCGTATTAAGTAAGTTTCTTTATTGAGCGTAATTTAGCATTCAAACACACACACATATATATACATGACATATAATATTATATATTATTATATTATGTTATATAATATAATACTTGTTTTATTTAAATAAAATTAAACATACAGAGACGTTTTTCTATTCTTAATCAATATATATATATATATATATATATATATATATATATATATATATATATATATATATATATATATATATATATATATATATATATATATATATATATATATGTATATGTATATATAGCTTTATAGTGACTTAATAGAGCTTTATCCTTCACGAAAAGTGACGAACGTTGGCTTCCTTTTCGCGAAGGATAAAGCTCGTCATACGCCGACAAGCAGGGAACCTTTTCATGCACAGTACTGTAACTGTTAAAATTCACTTTGTAGCACTTTAAAACTTGAATTCGCATTAAAAATGCAAGGCACAAGGTTGCAGGCGTCTGGCTGCGGCAGCCTGGAGATTTTTTCATTTTTTCGTATTATACAAGTAAATGCAGCATAATGTATATACTTGTGAAAACTTGCAAATACAGCCTGATCAATGTAATTGTTTATAATGTAATATCTGAGAAAAATGAGACTACAAAAGTCACTTCCTTTGGAGCCATGTCGGGTCAAAAATGGGAGGGTCCAACTTTTGACCCATAAAAAAACCAGCGAGACCCCTTTTGGATACCGTTTACAGATGTTTGCCTACAGGGACTGTACTACATATATATACGCTGCCAAATTTTTAGACCTGTACCACATCACATACCCAAGTTCCGGAGCCGGTGGGTTTCCCCCCCCCGAAAATGGTGTGTGGGCAGGTAACACATTATGGGAAGGTATATAATGTATATATTACATGTATGTATTGTGCAGTAACTCGGTATTCTGTTAAGTTTATATACTATTTGGCGCATAGCTGTGAAGGATATGGACCACCGTCGAAATTTTTACCGAAAAATATACCTATTCCCCACAAATATGCCAGAGCAGGACATATCTATTTGAGGGGAATAGGTGTCAGAATTATGTCACATCGTAAAAACAAAATGACAAAATATGTACAAATAGAGTACAAAAATAGTACAAAAAAAGTACAAAAACAGTACAAAAATAGTACAAAAAAAGTACAAAAAAAGTACAAAAATGACTGAAAATTTTAACCTCTTTTTTACTTTTTGAAGGCCTATTTAAGTGATTTGCTATCCTTTTTTTAAGGAAAATTTAGCCTTGGAACAAAAAAATAAAAGTACAAAAAAGTACAAAAATAGTACAAAAAAAGTACAAAAATAGTACAAAAGATTTGAATAAAAACAAAAAAAGACAAAAAAAACAAAAAAAAACAAACCGACAAAAGTACAAAAAAGTACAAAAAATGTACAAAAAAAGTACAAAAAATGTACAAAAAAAGTACACAAAAAGTACAAACTTGCCAGGCCAAAGTACAAAAAAAGTACAAAAATAGTACAAAAAAAGTACAAAATTTTTTGTACTTTTTTTGTAACTTTTTGTACTTTTTTTGTACATTTTTTGTACTAATATTTTTCCTGTGCCCCCTTAATGTGACAAATTGTAAGTTTTCTCGTTGAGTCTATTTTTCAAAATCGCAAGCCGAAAATTTGCGTTTGTATTTACGTTTGTAATCATGCAGAACATACTGATTTGTTAAAAAGAACAATACAAAAAAGAACATACAAAAAATTACACCACACTCAACAAAACATCAAAAACTTCAAAGTATGTTCAAGTAAAACACAGCTACTAGTGTTTTTCAATCTTCGAAATTCATCGCATGCGTGCAAATTACACTGGCTTATAAAGCTATTTCCGTGAAAATGTTTTTTCTTGCTGAAAAACGCTCAAAAATTTTCAAAAAATTTTTCATGTGATATGCACATCATATTGAAGGAAATTCAAGGCTGAACAACTTTTGTTCCTGCCATTTATGGTTATTTTTGCGCATTTTTAAAATAATGGCCAAAACCCACATTTCAGTAGCGACACCTTAAGGTGGCGCTCCTGAAATGTGACTTTTCAAAAAACGGCAGTTTGGGGCCAATTTTAGATACACAATGGCCAGCTGGTGTAAAAGTATGCCTAAATACAATAAATGAAGTTGATTGATACAAATTAGCACTCACTGTAGACCAAACGTGAGTGGAATTTCGGCTTGCGATTTCTCTTCGCAAGTAAGTAGCTGTTGCACAATCAATGGCTCATTTTGCTCGCCTCAACGTGATCGAGCGGTCGCAAAAAGTCATTTTTGATGAATATGATTGATACATCAAAAAACACTAAAATTGCGATTTTTGAAAAACATAAATTTGGCTAAATTTTTTAGATACTATCGATTTGCCAAAAATCAAATCTTGCGACCGCTCGAAGGTGCATTTATGTGCCAAATTTTAACTTTTTTCGATGAGCCAATTTTTTAAAATCGCAATCCGAAAATTTGCGTTTGTATTCACTCGCACTATATTTCTGTCTCATGGAGAAAGTATTGCGTTAGTTCACAAAAAAATTATACCACACTCAATAAAACACCAAAAATTTTAATTACGTTTAGTAAAACACAACTGCTAGTGTTTTTCAGCCTTTCAAATTCATTACATACGTGTAAATACACTGGCTTGTGAAGGCATTTCCGTGAAAATCTATTTTTCTTGACGATATTTGCTCAAAAATGTTCAAAAAAAGTTTAAGTGATATGTACATACATCAAATTGAAGGAAATTCACTTCTGATCAACTTTTGTTCTTACGATGCATGTTTATTTTTGCGCGTTTTCAAAATAATGGCCAAAACCCCCATTTTAGGAGTGCCACCTTAATTTCAAGGAATCATTTTTGGAGAGTTTTCACAGAAAATTAAGACATTAAAAATGTCCGAATTTTGTCTCAATTTTGTCTTTAGTAAATTCCAAGTTTTGAAAACAGTTTTACAGATTTTTCGGAGAAAATTCATACATTTAATTTTTCAATTAAATTGTCCAAAACGCTACGAAATCTATAAAAAGCTCATAACCTACGGTGCAGATTCGGTTGAAGCTCAACGGGTGAGAATGTGCGTGTGTTTTCAAAAAGTTTAGGCTTAGGTTTGGATTTAGGCTTAGGCTTCACAGGAAAACCAAGGACTGAGGCCCGAATTCACATACTAAGAGTTATTCACATACTAACGCTAAGCGTTTGCTAAGTATTAGCGCTTAATTTGTACTAAACTGTTATTCACAAAATAAACGCTTAAAAATTAGTGTTATACTAAACTTAGCGTTTAGCAACTTTTGTGCTTAGTTTTGGCTTTGGCTTGGAGTGTGCTCCCTGCTTGATGTGGATCCGGAATTAGTTATTTATCGGCATTTCCATTTGGTATTTATAAATCCGATTATGGATTTATTTAAATTACTATTTGTTATTAATACTATATATTTTTCTCGAACTATAAATTTGTAAAAAATGTTTTCAGCAGGTGGATTCCTGAGAAATGCAAAATCAGCTCTACATGTTTCAGGGGGCATATCGTGAAAAATATAAATTTTCAAATAGAAGTTCTTGAAGAAAAATTACTTCGATTAAGATGCTCTACTCAAAAATGTAAAAAAACGAATTTGGACAACAAAGTGCATTTTTTATTTTTTGCGATTAAACGAGCAAAATGGATCGAATTGGTCGGAAAATGTCACTAATATATCCTAAATTGCATGCCCTTCCTTCCCATGGCGGCCAAAAACCTCCCCCACTCTCCCTACCCCTTCCCCACACCATCCACTAACTAAGCGCTTAGCGCTTAGGGAGCTCCCGAGGTCCCTAAACTTAAGCGCTTAATTCTAAGCCAAACACTAAATTTTAAGTATGTGAATACAAAATTGAAACGCTAAGTTAAGCGTTAGTGTTTGCTAAGCGCTTAAATAAACACTAAGTATGTGAATAACACTTAGCGCTTATAAGCGCTAACACTAAGTGTAAACACTAAGTTTAAGCGTTACACTTAGTATGTGAATACGGGTCTGAATTTCGACTTCATTTTAGTCGAAAATGTGGCGTCTAATTTTTGACTTATTAAATTTAAATGAAATATTCGACTTATTAAATTTAAAATTAAATTTTAGTGTGCGTCACTTTTTTATTTGTGCTCATTTATCAGCATTTGGGAATAAAAACGCGATTTTTGCAAGGTGCGGTAGTTATTCCTGATGCTTCTTAGCAGGTTTTTTCTTGAATTTATATTGGCCTCAGGCTTAGGCTTAGTGGTTAGGCTGAGGCT
>JASANF010009967.1:0-68459 GCA_030248245.1 Trissonchulus sp. WLG1_4
CCCTTACGTCTTTATTTCTGCCGCCAATTTTCAGAAATCAGGCGGCTGAGCTGAACAGAAACAGCTATAAACATGAATCGACTAAAGCTCGATTTTGCCCTAAAATGGCGCTCTGAATAACTGACTACTGACTTTGGGCGATAAAACTTATTTTCAACAAATTTATAGACACATCCCCAGGCGTCGTTTCAAAAAGAAAAGTTGTCTATTGAAAAGATTTCATTTGATAGTAGCCAGAGTAAGAATATGAACGAAAAAGGCCCCTACTGAATTGTCTCCATAATTTCTAAATCCTTCAACATGTAGCTATTTCCAACAATGTATCTTTCAAATCAACATTATGAAAACTGTGTCAGAAATGTTCATCCCTTCACGTTTTCATCAAGTGACTGCATAACTTATGTCTTTTTATAATCAGGTAACTTACCTACAAGCATTTTTTCTTACTTTCTAACATGGGATGGTTGAATTTCGGGAATATAGCGTTGCAAGGCGGGAACGTCCTCATAAGTTATAGCGATCTTTTCTGCGCCTTAAGACGAGTGGGTAAGCAGTGTATTTTTTAGGAAAACCTTTCAAACACCTGACGACTTGTAATCAGCAGTCAAATTATCATTCTCAGTATTTTGGTGCTGATGATCTATTTCTGATATTGTGTAAAAAATGCTGGAGTTCATTATTCACTGCTTAGCGGTACTGAACTGAGTAAATTTATTACTGATGAAGACTAACTTGCATATGTCACATATTATGTCATTTTTCACTGTGTTCCCGTATCAAGTGTCATTTTTTTGAAAATTTGATAGCATAAACGTGTAATATTATGCATTATGTTATTTAATACATTATAATATACTTTGTCCATAATATTTTCATTTTAGCGGTATGCAAAAGTTGATGTTGAAGTACACTCGTTTCGGCCTTGGAGAAATGTACAGATCCGTTTTTTATCGACAGCAGGTTTCCGCCTTGCAACGCTATATTCCCGAAATTCAACCATCCCATGTTAAAAAGTAAGAAAAAATGCTTGTAGTAGTTATGATTGACATCAAAAGACATCAGCTTGTGCGGTCACTTGCAGATGAAAACGTGAAAGGATGAACATTTCTGACACAGTTTTCATAATGTTGATTTGAAAGATACATTGTTGGAAATAGCTACATATTAAAGATTTCAAAAGTCTATCAACGAATTCAGTAGGGGCCCTTTTAAGCCCTGTTCTTACTCTGGTACATATCAAATGAAATCTTTTCAATAGACAACTTTTCTTTTTGAAACGACGCCTGGGGATGTGTCTACAAATTTGTTGAAAATAAGTTTTATCGCCCAAAGTCAGTAGTCAGTTATTCAGAGCGCCATTTTAGGGCAAAATCGAGCTTTAGAGTCGATTCATGTTTATAGCTGTTTCTGTTCAGCTCAGCCGCCTAATTTATGAAAATTGACGGCAGAAATAAAACATAAGGGGTATATCTAGTGTCGTGATTTGCTCGTTATTTTTCGGGCATTGTGAGAATTATATGTACATTTTACACACGTCACGTAAATACTGCAGAATTGATAATAGCGTTTTGGTTTATTTTTTGCATACAAACTGCAACTGCATGAGTAGCTTTCTTTGTATCGCTTAAGAATAAAATTTCAAGAACAAGGACGAGTATGAACCGGGCTTTAAGGGGCCCTACGTCCATGTCTTGTTTCAGGGGTCCAGCGGGGGTACGTGCGCAAGCTTTGGACGCACAGGGAAATCTGGTAGATGATTTTGTGTTCGACCAAGGCGAGGGGCCGATCGCTTCACGACTGCTGCACGTCCGAAACGCGCCCTCTCCCGGAGCCACGTCTTCGCTGGCTATTGCCGAAATGGTGGTGGACAGAGCACAAGAGGCGTTTGACTTATGAAGCTATTTAAACAGTGTTTATCAAGAATACAATATACATATTAAATAGATGTACAAAACAATTAAGATGGTATTGCCAGAATTGCAGTTTTGTTACATAAGATTATTTTCAAATCTCTTTTTCTGACAAATCAGTGAAGTAGGATTAAAATGCTAGCATTTTTCGAAATAAGACTCAAAACTAGTTTTTGTATGAGATTTCACCTTTTTTGTGCGGATTCCTCGTTTAGAGCTGTGGCTGTGCCTCTCATAATCATGACAGATTCGTGGTGCTTAAAATAATGTGCTAATGCTTGATTACGTTTTCTTATTGTGCGTATCGTAACTTGTCTCTTTTGTTTGCTATTTTGCTAGTTAGATAAGCCAGTCTCAGTTCAAAGTAAGAAATTTCCAATGGCTAGCATTAAGTTTGTAATTTTCTGGCTTTCGCTTCAGGGTCTCAGTAAAATTTAGATAATAGCAAATAAAAGGCAAAGTGTAGATTTTAGCTTCGATGTTTTACATAAAAATTATTATTATTTGTGTGATAGAACTTTTGTGTGATAAATTTTTGTATAGTGTTATTTATTCGCTAGTTGACGGTGATTATTCGTATAGTCTGTATTATATTGCAAAACACGTTTTGAATAAAATTTACATATTATTGTTGGCTGTGTTGTCTTGAACTGTTTTACACACTTTTTTCATGCTGTTATACTGTAAGTGTAATCAAACAGTGTCGTATTAAGAAAGTGTTCAAAACTGTATTTTGTGGTGAGGGTCTCTCCATAGATCTCGTTTATTTTGAGATATCGGACGAACGTAGTTTAAGGGGTACCCAGGTCAAAATTGAAAGTGCTCGAATTTTGCTTATTTTCACATTACTCCCCAAAGGCACCTCTACCGCAGATAAGAACAATTAAGCTTGAAGGTGCACTTTTGGTCCAGTGCATTTGTCAGTGTATCTACATAGGCAAAAGTACGCCAAAAAGCCTAAAAAGAGCAGGTTTTGGACAGTTCTAGCACAAACCACATCAAACCTCAAACCAATCAGGCTGAAACTTGACGTAATAGTAGTCCACATGTATACCCAAAATCGTATGATCCGGATGTTCGCTATGTGTTTTCAATTCTAAAATCGAGGGCGAAATGTCAAAAATGGCCGTTTTTTGGGCACGCCGAATTTGAGTCATTTTACATTTGGCGTCACTGCTCAGGTCATGGGCAAAAATTTTACAAATGGAGCATAGAGGTTGAGATTTGACATTAAGCTATTGAATCATGCAAAAATTAACTTCGTCAGTATTAATAAAAAATTCTGGTGAAGGGACGGTTTCAACTAGAAAAAACTTTCCGCCTTTGATTTACACGGAAAATTAAAAATTGAATTGAATTGTTTTGTGAGCCCCTATCAAAAAATTCGTAAAAGCATTGGTTTCAGTTTGTTCCATCTGCGATGCGACTTCACTAGGGTTGCGTTGTGTTCAAATTTAAAGCGAGTCGGAGAACCTAAATCTTTCACTTGTACAGGTAGCGCCCCCCCCCCCTTCAACCAGGACTAACACAAAAGGGTTTCGCAGCACCTAAAGCCAAACCGGTTTGGATCCTACCTTTTCTGGCTATTGCGTCAGGTGGACGCGAATCGTGGGTGCCCACGCATTGGGTTATGTATACACGGGTCTTCGGTCTTTCTGTCTGACTCGGCAAAATTTTTTGTATTGAACTATTTTAATTTTAAGACATGAGTAAATCGGAGAGTAAACCGGGTGCGCCGCCGATGCCCAAACCGGTGGCGCCGGTGCAGGAGGAATCGCTGTGGCACGGGTGGCGATTCAAGAGCCGCTGTGGCCCAATAATGCGCTCAGAATGCTACAAGAGCGGCGATGAAGCCAACAGCTGTGAAGGAGCGTGTCATTTTTGTGTGTATTCTAAACAACTCAGTGATCTGCCGCACTGGCCGGAAATGATCTTTGCTGATAACATCATCGAGATTGAACATGTGAAAACCGGAAGTGTAATACGTAAGTCTCGGTACAGCTAAGATTCTATGGTATGCATATTTAATGTCAACTCAGCTGACTGTGACATGTAAGCTCTGCGGTTTAAGTTAGGTTCAAGTTAATGGGCTTTTAGGCTCAGATTTTTTCCATGTGACTAAAATGTAATGACTGCAACAGAAGTTGCATCACAGATGCATTTTTTATGGTGAACGGTGTGCAAAATAAAATTTATTTAATATCTGCACATAAATAAACACTGTAACGCTGGCAGCACAGTATTTTACAGAATCAAATATAATACGCAGTTATACTGTGCCCGAACAGGTAAAACACTACAGGTAGAATGCATAAAGGCAGTCTTACGTTAAACCAGTCTAAGGCGTTCTATTTCAGTAATTTAGAACATCGTAACGAAAAATTCTACACGTATTACATAGGTTAGAACGTTGCCCTTAGACTGCGTTTAGCAAGACTGAGCGAAGACTGCCTTTATGCATTCCACCGTACGTGTCAGAAATCTGTTATAGAGTTCACAGCGTTAGAGGCTTTGCGCGGAGTGGACAGCAAGTGTGACTGGATTAAAGTGTGTGCGACTGACGAGTGGCGGGATGCACGCAAAGACTGCGACTTCATCAACAACACCATCAAACCATTCGACTGGACTTTTGCCACGCCATATCAGGGAACCACTATCAGTTATGATGTTAGTACATACGTTAGTACGCAGATGAGTTTTGACTATGCAAACTAATGCTAAGTAATGCGCTTTCATTCATACATAATGGCTTCCCATTTATGGCTATAATTTTTTTATCTGCTGTACCATTCCATCAGTCAGTGAGTCAGTCCAAATAATGGCCAAACTTGTCATTGGCGAGGTGAGAAATAGGTGAAATTTCTCAGTTCGTCTGCCTCTAGTCTTTTGGACCTGGTTGCGGTTGTGACTATTCAACATTAACACTAAAGTTCTTTGTATTATAATTCATGGAAAACGTTGGAAGAATTCGAAATTTAGTCGTTTTGACTGACTAAATTTAGCTTGATTTAAAAAATTCTAGTTCTGCATAGTGCCTTGGTTGTAGTCTTTCAAATTTGTATAATGTACCATAACATTGTTGTAATGTTTTGTATATATATGTATGCAGCTGGAAAAGAGCTTATTAAGCAATCCCTTTCAAACTCCTCTTGCCTGTCATTATTTGTTATTACAGAACTACGTAATGACTTGTTTCTTGTAACAAGAGTACGTAATCGGAAGAGTATGACACTCTTTCCTATCATGTGCTCTTGGTTGTAACTGGTAATTCTGGTCTAAATTACGTGCAGTGAAATGATCAGTTTGTCAGTTTTCATAGCTTTCATAGTCCTTTGTTTTCATTGTTTTTACAGTTAGAATGTAAGTTAATGTTATTGGCTTTTCAGGTCGTGGAGACGACGGAAGAAATAGATCTGGAAAAGCTGAAGGTCCAGGAGCCCATCCTGTGGTATGCGGCAGTGCCGTTGTTTGAGGATGAGCTGGCGGACAACGGGGTGTCCATGGTGGAAATCCGGCTGCGTTGTATGCCCTCCGGGTGGTTCGCGCTCATGAGACAGTTCATTAGGGTCGACGGAGTCGTGTTTCAAGTAAGCATGCACTTGAGCTTACATTTGGAGATTTTGTGCAACTAATGATGACGTTGAAAAGAATCGTGCTGCTTTGCTGCTTACATGGAAATTTTAAACTAAAGCAATGTGTGGTATTAATGAAAAACAAATTTGTTTGTTGGTTTATATATTGGTCGTATTAATTGTTGTTTAATAAAATTAAAGGGTCTTTAGCCATAGTTTGAAGATAGCTATTTCTGAAAAACATTTTTAAAACGAAAATGAAATTTTCGAACTGAGCCGGGTCGCGTTATTGTCCCATTTTACTTATGAATAGAATTGAATTGGAATACCCATTAAATTTTTCATTAATTTATTAAGTTGTATTAATTTAATTTGTTAATTTTAATATTTTTAGATCCGTGACACTCGACTGAGGGTGGAAGCAGGGTGGCCAGAAGGTGTGATTCTTGGAGAATACTCCATTCGGCAAAAGATGATCAAGAATCTGCCCAGTGGACAAATCTCAGAACTGCTTTCGGTGCAGCGAAGTCCAATTGAGTTAGCGCCTATGCTGGACTTAACAGAGCGCAGACTGTTCAAATTAGTACCTTCCAAGCAGTCATGACCTCATGTGTTAGGGTGGGTGGGGGTAGTTTCGGAAGCTTCTTTTAAGTTTTTACATAGTTTTACAAACTTGAGTGAATTTATCTGTGACACTGATGAGAAGGAAACATGAAGTTCATTAAAGAAATCATTACTCAAACAAATACATATAACGATATAAAATACTATGGAACACATTAAGACCTGTATGAAGCTTCTGAAACGACCACTTGGTTCACAACTTCACACAAAGATACATTATGGTACTATGACTGCAATTTCAAGGCTCGTAAAATAATCAGAGGTGGACGGCGTGTCTTGGGTACCCATGAGGCGCTGGTATGCTGAGTTTGGAGAGCTTGTTTGTCTTAGCAGAATTCACGGGTCAACTGAAGATGGTGGGTGCAGTCGTACCCAAGACCGTCAAGTCACAGGTTGGGTTGAGTTGCGGATCAAAAATTGCGTCCACTCGTGCTCATAATGCAGAAAATTGCCTTAATAGGGGTTACAACTTGCGAATCGAACAGAACCAACACAAAAAAAACTTGGGTATTTTTTGTAAAATATGAAACGAAAAGATTAATGTCGTGATGAAATTAAAAAAGTTTAAAGCTGGTTACGAAATGGGTTCTAAAGTCTGACCAACCTTTATTGCCATTCTTTCACATTCATGGAATGATTTGTTACTTTTGTGTGGTTCCCACAGCAGGAGTGTATGTCAACGTGTGTCGTGTGAAAAATGTTAAAGTATTTGTATGTGTCCGTTTTGTGTCCAGAGAAAGTTGACCCTAACTCAGTCACTTCTCAATGACTGTAAGCTGCATACTTCATGTCTGTGTAAAATGTGACGTATGGTTGTTTTGGGTTTTTCTTGTGCTCTGTTGATAAGCTTGCTTTGTCTTGGCTATTTTGGTAGTCACTGAGGGGCTTATACGTAAATTATGTAAAAATGCAAGATCCGCCTACAAGTCTATATTGTCATCAGAAATGTCGAAAAGCTGAATTTGTCCAAGTATATATACTCCTTTGTGGGCTGCCTTAAACTGACTAGCCGACTAAAGCCCTACTTGTCCGTGACCTCGATAATATCAGGATTTGTCGAATTATTTTTTTATTGTGGTTGCAACGTGATATTGGATGTTTATCATTTCTGATTATTTAATTAAAATTGGACAATATTTCAGTATCACATGTTTTAATAGGGTGTTTTATAGTTATATGTAACTTGAATTATTAAAGTTTGAAAAGAAAATCCACGTTATCTGTTACATGAATAATCTACTGAAAAGTGGAAACATTTAAAATGATAAATTTGTCACAAAGTGGTGATTGTCTATCAAATGGTTAATTGCCCCTGCTTTAATGGCGGAAATAGCAGAAGGTCACTTGCTGACCCTGGAGGTCATAAAAACCCCTGCTAACACAAAAGTTTCCTCCCTTAACGGATGTTATTTTAAGCGGCCGTATTTTGAGTGATTGCGGTCTCAGCTAGTAATTTGCTAAAGCAAAGTTTTCCGTCGGTCTTTTTGCCATAGCTATGGCGTTGAGTGGTGATGAATTGTTATTGTTTTAACGCCTCTAAGTTGTGTTAATTTATGACTGGCAAGTGGCAAACTTTGCAGCTCACTTTTTGCATTGATTGTCTGGTGGTTGTAAATTTTGAAAGGGGATGTCTGAGAGGGTTTGGCTAATTGCTTGTCTCCGATAATGATAAAATTTTGTAAAATATTGCCGTAGAATTAAGGAGCAGTATATATGTGCTGAAAGTTATGGCTTGGTAGCCACAATATAACAGATAGACTTGGGTAAAGCGGATTCATGTTTCTGCAAGGCAGAAAGAGGTACGGATACTCGATACAAAAAATGCAAATTTGTTGGATCGCTTATCAGTAAAATGAACCTATTTAGTTCAACCAAAAAGAAAAGTGAATTAGGTATGTCGCGACCTTACTTGATACAATATTTAAAGGTTTATTTACAAAAGAATGGTTCGCCCTTCACATGACCCCTCAGTAATTGTCGAATAATTATTTTTTTCAATATATTACACATTTTCAGGATTCGATTATGCATGGCATAAAACTAATAATTCTATGTTGCTTGAGTATGAAAACTAATGCAACGAATTATTTGAAATATCACCTTAATACTGTACAAGATGCATAGTTACCTGTCTTATCAGATCTTTAGGTTGTTAGGCTTCGGTTAGGGTAATTTCTATACGCAAGTCACTTGTAAGTTATGTTCAAAGGCAGCAACGGTTATAAGACCAGTATCTGGTTATATAATAGCATAGTAATAACTGCAAAAACCACTGGCACAGTGAAAACCATTCAATCTGTTGTAACTGTGATATTCCCAGTATGTTATATGTATAGATATGTATCTCAGGGCCAATTAGTAAATTGGATTAAACTAATTCGATTAAAATTCATTTGCTGAATATTAACCCATCTCAGCTTGAAGTTGAATCAACATTTTGTGCACAAGCTGAAAGTGTCACATTTGATATTGCTAGGTTTTGTAAAAATTAATAGTCGATGTCATGAGTTATTGACAAAACAAATTGTGATCTAATCCGTTTTATCCAGTTCAGGAATTCATTCATTCAATTGGCCCTGAGAGTTTATGAGGATTCATTTGCAGAATTTGCTCGACATTTTAGCTCACGGACAACATCTTAGTCCGAATCTAAAATTTGGTGTCAACTAGACTTGCGTGATAAAAACAGTCTAAACTGTATGTAGCTTGGAGGTGTGAACTGTAAACTCTTCCAAAAAGTGCTGTCGCACCGAGGAACACCGCAGTAACACAGCTTCATTAGTTTTCCTATTACGTGCCAGACTGAAGGTGGGATCTTATAGACTATGTTGTGTGATCGTTTCATAATTCTGCCGGCTGAACGGACATAAGCATGAATCGACCCTTGTGTAGACTGCATTCAGGTTGAGCCCCTTTTGTGAATTTAAGCTTTTGAGTCCTGCGATAAAAGTTGGGTTATAATGATGGTGTTTTTGCTGGCAGTGTAAACAGTTGTGTGTCTTTGTGCTTGCCGAAATGAGTCCAGCTTATGAAATGTTATGCGCTGACAAATTGGCTACTAACTCCTCTAGCCGACTACGGTAGCTCAAATTTGTTTTGCTAAATTTACTGCCCTGAGAACAGCTGAAACGCGAATTACCAACAGACAGACTGACTTTGCTTTCCTATCAAATGCTGTTCATTTTCATCCCGTTCTATGTAAAATCCAGGGGGAACTATGTAGTAACTTTTTGGGCAATACCTAATTTTGGATTATTTGTGAAACCGGCATATTTTTGGTTTTTCTTTTTTCATGCTCTGTCTTAAAAATTATGTATTTTTCGCTTTACTGAATTGTTCTGCAGAATATGTGAATCGTCTAGTGTTTTTTTAGTAAATTATGCAAATTCATTTTTTTAGTATGTGTTTAATTTTACCTGTATTAACTCAACTAGTTTAAAATGTATAGGTTTTGCAGCTGGTGTTTTGTTTTTACTCTTTGTTTTAGCTCTAAGTTAAAATTTTGAAATCAAGCACCTCCTAGAATTTTAAAAATGTTTTAAAAACTTTCCTGTTGACTGCGCTAAAGTTTGTAAAGATAATATTTAATGAGCAGCAAAAATGGCTGTAAAAAGTTGGAAGTGCAGACGACTAAAAATTAGTCACAAAAAGTGTTAATGAAATATTATTGGGGAAAATTATGATTATGATTTGAAAGGAAAATTGGCTAATTTTCCAACAAGTTTTTTCGATAACCGCCTGTTGGCTTAAAATGATGAACGCAAGATGGCTTGAATTTTTATGGGGTAAAAGCGGTGTTATATTAGCGGTTGAAGTTTATAAGCGATTAAAAACAGACTGTGAATTTTTAAGGAGTGATATTATTTTGTTATGTTACATGTACATGTAGCTGCATACGTATGCATATGGAAACTCAATTGTGAAGAAAACTCTAGAACTGTACAAAACATGAAATAACATACGGTTATGGCACAGTGTCAGTGTGTAGGTTATGGTACGTTGTATGTATGTACATATGTAAGTTTGTGTCGGGTTGACCTCTAGTCGGGTTCTGGTCAGTTTGGGTGCAATGTTTTCGTGTAAAGCCCGGTTCATACTCGTCCTTGTCCTTGTCCTTATGGTTTTGTCCTTAAGCGATTCCAAGAAAACTGCCTGGCTAAATAAGCCAACTTTTGGCATGAATTAAGTTGGGGTCACTTGCAGATTGTATGCAGAAAATTAGCCAGAACGCTTGTGTCAATTATTCACAGTAGCTGACCAAAATTTGTCCTTGTCCCTGTCCCTGTGTCCTTAAGGACAAGAACCGGCTTAAATCTTAGATAAGGACACTAAGGGTGGATTTCACAAAGGTTTCACATTTATAAAACCATATGTACATACATGGTTTCACGTACGTTTTCATATGATTAGCACATAAAAGACAAAAGATAATACATAAAAGAAAAATCAATGTCAAAATGGAGAAGAAGCTGGTGAAGGCGCTTTTATATGTAGCACCTTCACTAGAAAGTCGGGTCCAGCTGTACTTTCCTCGGCTCGGGTCGAAAAATTTCGACCTGTTGTGAACTCGAGTACATAATGTACATGAGTTGATAGATTGGCGAAATATGTACGTATGTATGTACGTATTACGTATTGTACGGGGGCACAGCCACGGGGGGATTGGTGAAGTACATATACGTACCTACCCCACAGTTTTTCTGGCTAAAACCACTGCATGTCCGAGATTCGTACAGGTATACAGGTAAACCTACATATAGGGTTGCTAATTTACATGTAAAAAAGTCCGGACTTTTTTACACCTACTTTTTTACACTGTAAAAAAGTGTAAAAAAGTGTTAAAAAGTGTAAAAAACTGTAAAAAAGTGTAAAAAAAGTATTTTATCGCCTAGAATGGTGTTTAAACGTTTTCTAAACTGTTTGAGACCAGCTTAAAATTTGTGACCGCCGACCGGTAACATGTTTTAATCATCAGTCGCTATTGTAGATATGTATGCTTGTTTTTGTTATGTAAAATCATAAAGAAGCAGGACTCCCATCTGGGGAAAACGCACCTCTTTATTTTGCCCCTAAATTGAGCCCGTAGCTATTTTTTTAATGCTAGACAGAAGCGTGTCTACAAAGCAGTATCTATAGACGTGTGAAGGACCCAAAGTTTTTGCACTGTGCAGGACAAAATCCTATCGCGGAAAAAGCCGTATTTTTGCGGTCAGCGGTAGTCACAAAATCTGACCCAAATGTTGGATTCATTCCAAACAAGTTCCATTGTTGGTTGGTTTTCAAATTATGGTTTTCTGTCAGTTTCGTTACACGCCGCACGGCCGTCGGGAAGCACGCCGCACGGTCCGTCAAAAATGATGTAAAAATTTTGAATAATGCAATTCACACACCGCGTGAATACCGGTGGCACAGATTTATTTACCCACACACAAGACTATAATACGCTGGCAAATTTTTACATGTGTGTGTGTACCATTGTGCCAATAACTAAACTTTTGGGACGAATGGGAGTGAGCCGTACCCGCTGGGTTTGCTTCGTTAAAAATATGTATAACAAATACACTACAAGTTCCTCAAGTGTTTTAGCCAACATGATTTGAATTTTGAAAGTTTCAGGAAACATTTTTGTATGAGTGTTTTCGCATGAAAAATTTTGGTGACTTCGAATTTGAGTAAATTTTGGTAAATGCGAGACTTGAAATTTTTTTCGGGCCAATTTTTTTCAGAAAATCAGCAATATTAGTAAAATATTTGGAAAAATTGCGAAAAGTAGGTGTAAAAAAGTGTTAAAAAGTGTAAAAAGTAGGTGTAAAAAAGTGTTAAAAAGTGTAAAAAAAGTAGGTGTAAAAAAGTGTAAAAAAGTTGTAAAAAAGTCCGAAATTTTGCTACTGTAAAAAAGTGTAAAAAACGTTTTGTACTTTTTTACTTTTTTACACTTCGCAACCCTACCTACATACATAGGTATTATGTAGATACATACCTATGTACGTAATTTACCTACAGGTAATGGACCGACTTTACAATTTTGGGCTGTAGACGTTGATCCTAGCAGTTTTTAACTAACATAAACAGTGTTATACCTATTTTGCATCTGTCATAACTTTTGTTGTCAGCGTTAAGCCCGGTTCATACTTGTCCTTAAGGACACAGGGACAGGGACAAGGACAAATTTTGGTCAGCTACTGTGAATAATTGACACGAGCGTTCTGGCTACTTTTTTGCATACGATTTGCAAGTGACCCAAACTTTATTCGTGTGAAAAGTTGGCTTATTTGGCCAGGCAGTTTTCTTGGAATCGCTTAAGGACAAAACGATAGGGACAAGGACAAGGACGAGTATGAACCGGGCTTTAAACTGCATTTGCGCGAACTGATTTTATTCAGAGATTCACAGTTTTTCTTTGACCCCCAGCCACAAGACCCGTAGTCATTTTTTGTGCTTTGCCCTTGTCATCTTATTGTCTGTTGCTGTATGCTGCAGCTTTCTGCATTACTGATAACAAAATGTCTTTTGGTTCTGATAGTCTTGCAAAAATAAACATTTACAGTGCAGCAACCAAACCCAGTAGAAGGGGCTTTGTGTGTAATGGGCAGTGGCGACACTTAGAAGAAAGCTACTGTACTTACGTAATTAAATGTTATAATAACAATACGGTTTATCTGACTGATACTAGATACTGTAAAAAAACGTTTGTTTCGACTATCTTATCACAGCCGGCATTTCACTGTTTTCTTACAGTTCATGGCTCAGGTTGCAAGTTACCGTTGAGGCAGTCGCGCCAAAAAGTTGGATAGGAAAAATGCAGCTACATAACCACAGGGACTTTTGTGCAAAATATTATATAAAAGCACACTTTTTAAAAATTTTGCAGAATAGTACCTACACGGTTCGCGACGGCCTGTGATTAAGTTCAGAAAGCAACACTTTTGAATGCAAAATTGAAAATAATTTTTGCAAAAAAATCGCAAATTATATAACTTTAAAGATATGAAGACGCGTGCCTGCATTTGCTCTTACATGTACTTACATATGTTTTTTAGTATGTTGTTTTGTTTTTGTTTACATATGTTTTTAGTTTTTAGTTTGAAAGTGTATAGTCACATATTTATGCTTCTTTCTAATTGTATGGAAGTCGTCAAAAATGTTTTACAGTTACAAGAGTTTTAGGTAAAGGTATGTATTTGCTGCAACTTTTATCATCTTTAGTGCTTTCTGTATGTTTCTTGATTCATGGGGCACCTCAGAATCTTAGGTACATAATATGTGTACAAATACTGCGTTGGTATTGTTACATTATGTATAAACTACATATGTACATAACCTATGTAAGGTACATACATGTACATGTTATGTACCTGTGTATTTATGTGCCTAATTATTCTTTGTCACCCTATTTTCTCAGGAACTGTCAGCCCCTTTGCAGCATCACTGTCTACAGTAGGTCTGTTGGGCGGTGATCATAAAAGGCTGTTATCACATCAGCTTAAAGTTCAACTACAAGACAAACATTTCAGCTTACATAGCCTATCAGTATGATTTATGTATACTGATGTACAATGTTATTTCTAGCACTGTATGCTAAAACAGCGATAAAACCGCACAGGAGTCGGGGGAAAGTTATTTCGAAGTGAAAAATCGGAAGTGTTTGAAAGTGGCTGATTAATAGCTTAATAGTTAAAAACAGTATTTTGTCATACTTCATGTTTTCATGTGAATACTGTAAGGATGCCAAAAAACTGACAGGGCAAGCCCCCTCCTAGTTTTTAGCCGTCATGAAAGAAGCTGCGTTTGACAAAATTTATCGTTGTTGAAATATTTATTAGTTAAAAATACTGTTTGCTTACTGTTTCACTTAGTGTCGTAAAATTTTTGAAACTTGCGATTAAATTGTGTACTTTATCTACAAAAATTCTACATTACGCCTATGAAGATTAGAACACAATTAGTTACACAAAACGCTTGCACTGTGCTGATATTACGGTGGTAAAAAACAAGTGGTTACAGGAAATTTAATTTGTTTTTAAGAGAACAGCTTTATATATACATATTACATATGTACATGTTACGTAATTTAATCAATGATCTTTCTGGGGATATTTTTGAGGTGTCACTCATCCTTGTCCAATATCATGGCAGTCTATGACCCAAACTTGCCTAATGAATACTGTGTTAGACTGTTAGACTAGCACAGGGGTGGACGCGGGTCGAAATTTTCGGCCGGCGGGCGACCCAAACCCAACCCCACCCGCGGCTTGATGCTTGTAGGCAACCCAGGACCCAACCCGCGCCGAAAAAGTACATATGCACATACATATGTATGTACATATGTAGTACCTCATGATTGATTGTTTTTAGCTGATACCCAAGTCTAATTTCCACAGGGATCATGCACGTTGAAGTGTAATCAGTGGTGATTTTGTAGGTTTCGTGGGTCAGAAAAAAATTAAGCAACCCGCGGCCACAACTGGTCTAGCATATCTAATATAGAATAAGTCAGTGGTTTTTTATTTTAGTTTTAGTCCAAACATATTTCTGAATTACTGTTATGAGCCGAGAGAGAGAAACTCCGGCCTTTAAAGGGTTAAAGACCTGTTGGACTGTGATGCCTACAGCAGGAAAATGGTTTTATGCCACGTGTATGTACATGTATCAACATTTTTTGAAGTCTCACAGGAAGTTTATCGTGAGGGAAGAGTATTATGTACGCTTGGTTATATGCACCGAATTATTCATAATTGTTTTAGATATGTATGTACAATGTACCATGCGTCTTTGGGTTGTGTATTATTTGCGCACATATATACTCTTGGCTGTTATAATATGATTATATGAAAAGCGTAATTGCATTATTCATGTTATGATTCGCTAATAAATTCCTGTAAAATCTACAAGCCTTGCGCTTGTTTCACCTGTATCTCAGGAAAAGTTTGCTGAGCAGTATAAACTGTTTTGCTTGCTTCAAACTGATTCAATTATTTTCTTATGTAAAAGTTGTTCCAACATAGGGTTTCGACTTGACTATAAAGTTATTACAAATTGAAAAATGTTTTTCAAAGCAATTTTCAGACTGAATAAATGTACAGAAAGGTTACTGTAGAATAAACTTTTTTCTGTATTTGTCGATAGCCTGCTTCCGAGACCGAAAGATAAGTTCATACTGTATAACGGCAAATAGCGGAGTAAACAAATTAAAGCGTGCTGCCGTCGAATAACATGTTTGTATGTACATATAATGTATGCTCCTCTGTTTTGACACGCCCCGTAGGAGTTTAAAAATAATTTTTCGACCAATAATGGCCGCGTTTAGTATTTTCTTAGGAATATTGACACTCAATGCTCATGATGTAACCACTGAATTGACGCTTGTTCTATGAATTGCATAATTGCATATTATGTGTACATTTGTCCAAATATCGACTGGCAAATTTTAAACAGTAAAATACACTTTAAAAGATTTTGTAATTCTATTTCCGTAGACACGCTGCTGTTGCCGGGTTACTGTAGAAATGTAGATTTAACTACTAAATATGTGCTTGTCTATCTACAGTATGACTAATTTTTTGCAAAACGAAATACAAAATTATTTGTGAAAGATTTAATGCAAACTGGGACAACATTAACTTTGAAATTGGTAATTGGTTGTTTAAACTGAGATTTTACATCTGATGTCAAATTAACACGCAAACTTGTCAATTAGTTTTCAAAAGTTTACTATCATATAATCGACACATTTTGCAACACGTTGCTCAGAGCATGTGGGGGGCGCTTGATGTTTAGACTTAGCTTGTGCAATCAACAGGACCATTGGGTGCATAACCATGCGAATGTGTACAGTACCGACCAAAATTATTAGCTACTGACCCCAGAGTCACTGTCACAGTGGGTCGATACTGGAGTCGTCATTATCTAATGACTCCAGAATTCCGACTTTTCTTTGATTCCAAAGTCTGTAGCAAGCATTTTAGTCGATACTCTGTTGAGTTGACCTAAACTTTAAGATAAGAATACCCCCTCGTTGCAAATAAGATTTGTAGATATGTAGCTACTGTTCAATATAATGTACATAAAAGTTATGTCCGACAGCACTACTACAACTACTTCAAAGTCATGAGTTAGGGTCGATTCAGACTTACAGCCGTATGTCTGTTCTGCCAGCGTGAGTATGAAATGATCAGGCTATAATGTGATCCTATACACTAATAGTGACGTGAATTGTTTGTAAATTTGCTGGCTGAACGGACACATCGACCCTTAGGTTGGATTAATATCAACACGTTATGAAAGTTTGTAATTGATGTTGTAACTCTATTTAGTGTTACAGTAAAGTGCAGTAACTCTACTTATACTCCACGCAGCAGCGTGCAGTCTATACTTATATTGCACTCCATACTCGAATAGATTTACAAGTCATTTATAGCACTGGTGGTTGTGCTAAAAGTAATTGATACGCATGTGTGAAACCCTCGTGCAGGTGCACTCGTGCGCTTCGCGCACTCGTGCTCCTGCACTCGGAGTTTCACAGAAACGCGTATAAATACCTTATAGCACGCCAACCAGTGCCATAACCCATACTTGTATTGTAGCTTGCATTGTTTAGCAATCTTTGCTTACACTTTACTGTACTTTACTGTTTTTCTTGCTACAAATTATGTTTAGTTGGGAATTTTGGGTTAATCTGTTAGTGTTTGAAAAATTACTGGTAGATAGTCTGCAAACGCTTTTTTCTCCCTCTTGTCAACTGTGTTTAGTTCAATTCAAAGTTGCGATTCTTGTAGATAAACATTTAGTGTGGCAAAAATAAGTATTTACATTTGACAATGCATTAGATAATTTAGGGGGAAATTCTGATACGAATAGGAAAATTGGTGGAAAATTAAATAATGCTGACATGTGAAGCGTTTAAAATATCCCTGGTAATTTAACAGTATATTATCTGCATACCTGCCGATTGCGGCCTTAACAAATTTTCAATTTTACAGCAGCCGTCAAGCGAATGTCAAATTTTCTGTCAAATTTACACGAACCCTGTCTTGAGCAATGTTCCAACAAAATTAACTCGACAGCAGTTTTATATTAGAAATTACACAGTCATGATTACAACGGTCGTTACAGTATACAGTAGTATAATAAAAAAACTACGACAGTCTGTTGTTCTAGGTAGGACATTGTATTGGCACTAGACAGGTAGAGAAAGAGGTTTGCACACTTGCATGCTTGCACGCTCTAGATACATAAACACAAGGCATGAAGAAATACACAAAAAACAAATATATAAACTTCCACGGTGCACATACAAATTGTACAATAACATAGACAGCTATGGTGGATGCACAAAATTTCATAGTTGCGTGCTGTTGAGGTACATATGTATCCTTATTGTATAATATTATATGTTCATCAGATATAAAAGTTGCAGCATACCGATCAGCTTTGTATGAGTGTACGTTTATTTTGATTAAGGCTAACCACCAGTACTAAATTACGAGGTCGATACTGCACAGTCACAGTGTACAACAACGAAACTACAAAGTTGTATTTCTGCTCCTTTGTTTTGGATGTCTTACATTCATGAAGTATTTATAGGTATATAAGTTTATTCAGTGATGAACATACTTTATACACATTACATAAAGTCATAATATGGGCCTTAAAGAGTACAATATGGCAGTTGATACCAAATCTGTGTGGTCAAGTATGTATAAACAGGCTTCCAAGATTAGTCCTGCAAGCATTTTCACGTCTACAATATTACATAGGTTAAAGTATGTAGCAACAAAACGAGACGAGTTAACAGTGCATAGGTATGTCAGCATAAACAGTAATGAGTATTACTTATTTTTCATTTTGGTTACGCGGTGATGATGCCCTTTGGCAAAAATTGTAGTTGTACCTTGCCTGAATTTCAACGAAACAAGAAGAAACTTTAAACAGGTCGAAATCAAAGAAATCATGTCTACATTTCAAGAAACCATCATGTGTTTCAAGATAAAGTAATAGTTTATAGCCACTGTTATCAGAGTTTAAGACTGAATAAATTTTTTTCAATAAATTGGGTATTAAAAGTAAACCAGATGCAAAGCCAAATTTTGAACCAGCCCTGAAACTATAATAGCGTTCGTTCTACATTAAGTTGTTTTAAAAATACATAATAGTGTCTCACTCGTCTATAAGAGTGAGACACTATAGTACATATTTATGTACACTTGGTTGCATTAGGCTAGATTGTCTCAAAACCACTGGCGTTTCCTGACAAAGGTGGCAAGCTTCGATTTCTGAGGGTTTCATACCGTTTTTTGTTTAGAAGATAATACTGTTATATTGTACTCTTCACGGGAGTTAAACACTTGTATGCAACAGCTGCATTAATGTACAAGCACAAATCTATAAACAAATGTATAAACACAAAATAAATAACAGGTCATAATAGGGCATAAGATTCATTTTATACCGGTTCAAATGCCACTGCAAATGCTTAGAACTGATCCATATATCTTTCAGTCATTAATATCACACAGTAACCTCGATTATCAGTTGTTTTGAACTATTTACATATAAGGGTAGTATACAATTTTTACGATTTATCATGTAATATCCTCATTTTGTCAAGTAATTTGTGTTGAATACTGAGTTATAACATAGCAAATAAAAACGATTGATAACGGTAAGCCCGAAAATACCAAATAGAGGCTACAATAGCTACATTACATAATTATACGTTATATAATATTATGATAAATTGTACCTAACAAACAAAATTTTCAGAGAATTTTACCATACTTCATTTGATAAAATTGATAAAAAGATTAAAAAAATTGATAAATTCCTCATACTAACCCTGTAAAAGCATTGTCATTGTCAGTAAAGCATAAAGGTTTTCAAAATTAGCATTACGATAGGAAATTGATAATATCGATCATTTAACTAAACCCGTACATATCGTTATTGAACACTTGGTGCTCTACAAAAAGGGATTGTATAGGATTGATTATTACAGCTATTTAGTACAAGCTCGATTATTATTGGTGTCGTTACATTACTAATTACAATTGTATATAGTGTTTGTGACCGGCCGCGAAAGCCGCCGGCCGGCCGGCGGCCGAGGCGGCGAAAAACTTCGGCCGGCCCGTGCAAACCGGCCGGCCGGCCGAAGCGGCCGAATTTTTGGATAAAACCAGTCCAGAGTGTCATTTTGGCATAAACTTAGCCTGCCAGATTGTTATGCCGGCATAATTTTGTCAGTCGGTTGAATCTGGCTGGCCGGCCGGTGTTTTTTCCCGGCCGGCCGAAAATTCCGGCTGGTCACAAACACTAATTGTATATAGCATGATGAGTAAACATAAAATAAGATTAGAACAATTAGAACACGTTAATCATAAGTACTAGCCAGTGGCCGTTAGTGCTATTAATTTATTTCTGTTAATGGAAACTTATCAAAAAGTTGCAAAGTTGCACTTAAGTACAGTACCGATCAAAATTACTTGCTACAGGCTCCGGAGTAAAAGCGGAGTCGGAGTCACTTGATCCCGGAGTCAAAGTACATACACATATAAATACAATTATATATTTAGACTCCGAAAGCAAGTGACTCCGACTCCGTTTTGACTCCCGAGCGTGTAGCAAGTATGTAATTTGGTCAGTACTTTAATGTAAATGCCTTTACCAATGGCACAGAGTAAATCGACCACAGAAGCAATTACGTTTAAATTAGGGTAGGTGCTTGCCAGTGGTTAGCACAATGATAATTTTAGTGATTTAACATGTTAAAAATTAGGCATGCTGTCTAATAATCTCTTGAGCTATGAAACATGAAACAGCACAAACATTTTGGATATCTCTTCTCCCGAACAAGTATGACTCTAGCTAACTATTTCCACAGATGACAAAAACTATAATACACGTGACAGTTTATAGATTTTTCAGTCTAATTCGGTATTTTTCAATGTTTCTAAGGGCCTATTCCTTTACCGGATTAAAAGGTTAATTATAATCGGACTAAACGGTTTAAAAATTAAGCTTAAAAATGCCATTCCAAAACCTCCTGACTAAACGGACTTAACTTTTAGTGCGCTGCTTTTTAATCGGACTAAACGGACTTAAATATGCACGCTAATGTTAAGCGTGCATGTTAAGTCCGTTTAGTCCAGCGGTAGTTTTGGAATGGGGTCAGACTAAAATTAAGCAAGCTGACTTCTTTTAATTCGTTTAGTCCGTTTAGTCCGATATGTTATTCCAAAACCTCGGACTAAAATAAGTCCAGTCCGTTTAATCCGGTAAAGGAGGCCCTAAGATAAATTTGATGCTTGTTTAGCTGCTTTAGTCGGGATTTACAAAAGGTCTATAAAGATAGCTGGGTAAATTATGTGTTACCGACTTAATCACTTAATCGTATTCATTTGCATTGACTTGAATTCACGAAACTCATTATTTGTAAAGTTGTTGAAGTTCGTCGACAAATATGCTCCAGTGAATCTGAGTTGAGCGGTTGTTTCAAAAATTTAAATACATAACTTATATAATATTTGAATAACAAAATATGAGAATAGCAAAATAAACGAAGCTCTAATAATCGACATACACATGCAGCATACAGTATATATGTTTTAAACAAATAATAACTGTGCTACATAACTTACTAGGTACATATACAAACTACGTAAAAGGACCAAGGCGCCAAAAATAGAAGCGGTCCAAAAAGACAATTTTGTCCAAAAAGACAAACTTCTTACCAAAAAAAAACGTTAAAAAACATTTTTTAAAAACGATTAATACAAACACTCCTTTTTTTTTTTTTTCACATGCGTCTTCAAAAAACATTCGTCTTTTTGACCAGCTTCTTTTTACAAGCCTTCCTTTTACAACTTTTTTTTTTATTTTAAAAAAAAGGAATAATTCGGGAAAAATACTTATTCAAAGAGTTGTTGCGTAAAGTTAGTTGCGTGGCTTCAAGGGGCAACTTGTTGTTATCGCGAGCTTCTGTGACGAGATCGTGCTAGCGTCAAGCTGCGGCGGCTAAAATAAATATGTAAAATTATTGGTATGTGAAAAATTATTCGCATGTGAAACCAATGCATAGATAGCCTACGAATAATTCAATGACATCTTGCTTTGTTACTGGAAAATTTGGCCTCTTGAAGGAATAAAATTGCAGAAGAGTACATACATAACATATCATCCATAGTTTTGATAGGTAAGAAGATGAGACATCGTTCCTAAGCTTCAACTCATAATTGAGAGGAATACACTACCGAGTGCTCCGACCACATTAGGTGCATGCTACAGACTCCGGTGTCTAAATGGAGTCGCAGTCAAAAGCTGAACCTCGAAAGCAAATGACTCCGACTCCGCTTTGACTCCGGAGTCTGTAGCAAGTAATTTTGATAGATACTGTAATGTTAATGTATGTACGGTGTGTCAAGTATATAAAGTGTATTATTAATGTACTCTTGCAATTAATTTGTGTGGTTAAGTTTTGTTTCGGTTGCTTCGTTAAAGTGGACTAAAGGATACATTAGGTTTATATATGATAGGTACATACGTATATTTGAACGGATGATCCCAATTTAAGCTTTTAAAATTAATTTTGCAATAATTGTTATATTTTTTGGTATCCTGCATACGCCAAACTGCGCAATTACTTTGAAATATTTGATCCATTACCAAAGCACTCACATGTGACATTACTGTAATTCAGTTTTTAACCTCCGAGACAGATGCTCAAAGTAGGAAAGTATATCCCAGACTCCTGAACCCCCAATCTGATTACTGTAGACTTTTTCACACTTAAATATTAGGAAAAATCTTACGGTATTTATGACTAGAGAAAATCTGTACCGAAAATCTGATTAGGATAGATTCGTAGTCATACTTATAGCATGACCGTTAAACCATCAAATTTTGAAATCGGCTAAATCGCCACACTGGCATACAGCTGTAAGTAAGATTCAAATCCATTAACTCGCTGTTTCTGTATTTCAGAAAAATTTTCTTCTGTAAGCATAAAATGTTATCTTTAAATACCTATGTATTTTATAGGTATATAGTGCAAAGATAGGCTACATACGGCTGGTACATTAGGTACCTGATACTTATAAAATCTTGTACATACAAATAAAAGTCATCTCTATCCTAGCTAATTGGCAGAACGATGCTCCGGTCGAAATACATATGTAGATAATGTATGTAACTATTAGATACTAATCCTTTCTTACTAGTTTTTCCAGAACTAATGTAAGTACACCAGTTGCGCTTGCAGCACGATGTATCTCTCAGAGCATTAAAACTTAGCGAGTTGAATTTTCACAGAATGACTTCGTTCATAAAAAAAAATAAGCCGGTGGCAGCGTAGCTAGGGGTCCCAAAGTCAAAGGCACACCAGGCTCGTAATAGATGCAAATTTCCCTCATGAATCTGTCTGCTATCTAATCTGTAGTATCAACCCATACGTGAGGCGGCTACGTACTTTTGCGACCCTTCTGAGATCAAGCATCAGCACCTAGCAAACATCGACAGCGTTATTTCGGCCGAAGCATCGTTCCGACAGATTAAGCTATGTATATGAAGTATATATGTAGGGAAGTGTCATGCTTTTTCGTGTTCTGCCCTCTCTATATGATCAATCTATGCGCTTCATGTTAGTGATGTGGATCGGATCGGATCGGTCCGAAATTTTGATGCCGATCCGATCCGGATGCTTGATTGGCGATCCGATCCGATCCGATCCGACCCCCGGATCGGCGATCCGATCCGATCCGGTGATCCAATCCACATCACTACTTCATGTGTACATACATGACACCTGTCTGGTAAAAGTTTGAACCTTACGGAAACAGTTTAACTAGTAAATGTTAACAAGGATGCAATGCAAATAGAGTTAGGCTTGGACCAATGAGCTATTTTTACTATTTGCCTGCTAATCAATAATCATAAGAAAAGAGAAAAGTACAAAGATATGAAGCACACACAACCGCTGTCCGTTTTTCTGCAATAGCTTGTTAAAGTTTTCACTAACGGACAAACCGACACCCTTAAGCCCGGTTCATAACATCATCCTTATCCTTATCATTTTGACCCTAAGCCACTTTGAGAAAAGTACCGGGCTAAATTTCACAATTTGTGGCGCATAAACAATGTTGGAAACAAGACGAGTGCGTACGCAAAAAATTGACCTAAAGGCCTATTCACATAATGGCTCATTTTGCACCATGGCGTATGCCATGGCGCACGGCTTGGAACATGAGCGGGCGCACACGCAATTTCACCACAATGCAGTAGGCAGCGCGCGTGTGCGCCCGCGCATGCGTCCGCTCGTGCTCCATGGCGTACGCTATGGAGCAAAATGCAGCTGAATAGGCCTTAAAAGATTTTGCCCACTCGTCACGACAGCTTGCCAAGATTTCGCTTAAGATTTCCCTGTCTGTGTCCTTAAGGACAAGTATGAACCGGGCTTTACAGACAAGTCTAAACTAGGCTTAAAGTAGGCTAGGCTAGGCTTGCAATGTACGGTGCACCGTGCACAACTAAACATCGTGAAGAATTGTACTTGAGAAAAAAATTTGCGCACAAATGGCTGGCTTGTGTAAAAATAGAGAAAGCGACTAACCAAAAACCAACCTTTTAGTTTCTTAGGTCTGCTGCGCTGAAGGGCACTGACTGCTCTTGCTTGACGGGTGGTGAGAGATCCCAATGATTAGGTATCGATAAACGAACAGCGTTCATAGCAGAGTCAAAATTTGGTGCTAATTTATGGGACAAAAGATTAGCCCCAACTTGAGTTTGTAGGAGGGTGACCGGCATTTGCGGGCCGGTTTGAGGTGGGAGCGCCAAAGAAACCGGTACGCGAGGTATAAAACCGGGGGGTGGGGGGCAGGGGCACAAAATCGGGGGGCAGAAATTAGGGGGCAAGCCGGGGGGCAAACAGGGAAATGGGGGAAAGGGCAAGTTATCCGAGGGTGACGGTCGCTTATAGCGTTTTCGACGCCTTAAAAAGCTGCCATTATCAAACATATCCTCACTCGCCGGGTCTAGGGTCCAGTAGTTGCCCTTCCCAGGGTTTCCGGGCTCACGCGGGATTTTGACAAAACAGTCATTCAGGGACAAATTGTGACGAATACTGTTTTGCCAGGCTGGGAACTTGTCTCGGTAATATGGAAATCGATTCATGATAAACTCACAAATTTGACTTAGCGTCAGTTTCTTGTGGGGGGACTGTAATATAGCCATGGTGATGAGGGCGATGTAGGAGTATGGGGGTTTCACAGCGCTGTTATTGCGCTTTGAATCGCCTTTATCAAGCGCTGAATCGTTTTCTATGGGACTGATAAGATCAGAGTCAAGCTCGTCGTCTGAAGAGCTGAGGTCTTCGGGTTCTTTGAGGTCACAGGCTTGAATTTGGGTGACGACCGAAGGTTCCTTTTGACCGCCATTGGATGACGAAATAATGTCCTCAATAGAAAATCGCATCTTAGCCGAATTAAGCGACATACACGCTTTTAGACGAACACAAAACCCGCAACCGATGTGGTTATTTGTAATGAAAACACGTACGACATTTAAACAAGAATCATGTCCGCTTTCCAAGACAAAATAATTCTTCAACTTCACAATGCAGTAAGATTAAAGACCTACTGTAGTAACAACTAGGGTGGAGATTTCTCATTCTGATATGAAACTTTCAATTTCTGCCAATCAGCCAACAGCAGACACGTCACGTGACGCGCGGCAAGCCAATTAAATTGGTGCATTTCAAAGACAACCTTTTGTTCCCATCCAATCAGCTATCAGCGGGTGTTTCTAGGTAAATAAATCTATTATTAGAGGGTATTAAGACGGCTAATTGAAGACTGGTACTTTGCTAATTTCATAATTAGTACAAATATTGATCAGTTTGTCTGTGATATAATACTTAAGACTGTTTCACGCCTCTGTGGTTTACCATAGACAGGGGCAGCAGCCGGCTAGCCTTAGTATTAGTCTCTTTAATTTCTCATGCAGTTTCAAACAAAACCATCATGTAATATACCTGGTCGTTTGCCACAACAGTACAAATTAAAGGCTTGCCCGCTAATGCCACGGAAAATTGCAGACAATATGCAGACTAGCGGAAAAAATTACCTGTTCTTGCTTTGACAGACACAATATTGTGGTATTACATTTTGTTTTTTGATTGGATTAAGCGGACAAGACCAAAAGTTTAAGTTTTTTAGTAGATGACACCGGCGTCTCAACATACCTATCTCAAGGTTTAGGCTGGAGATGAATATTGAATACCATCTATTGTAAATAAAAATCACATATTAATTTTGTGTTCCTCTTTCTACATGCGTTCGCTGATTTGGAGTGACTAGGACTCTGTTATCAGGGTGAAACGTAAAATGCACGACGTTGATGAGCTAGTCCATAAGTTTATATCTTACTGCGTTACAAACAATCTAATCTTCATTGGCATTTTATCTACTGAAAATTAAAAAGCATCTTAGGGTAGAGCATCTGTATAGGAAACAGCCGCGAATTTATGTTAAGTGATATTAGTAAGTAACTAACTTCACATGAAAGAAATTGAGAACCGCCACGAAGCAACTTGATAAAATTAAAAATTTTAATGTCACAATATTACAATAATTTTATTCACGTATTATGGGTGAAAAAAAAGACAACCTTTGTTTTGAATTTTGATGCTTTTCATCAATTACTGTCGATTCACACTTTCTGTAAAGATATTTGGGCATGCATCAAACGGATGAACGGCTGGTCCAACTGCACGGTAGAGCAGCTACTTAATCATCGATCGTTTACCCCAAAAAGTATGAATCGAAAAGTGGATGAAATTGGCTATTCTATTCTTCCTTTGCTTGATGTCCGTTGGTGTGTAGTGTATTATGAAACTATGAATTGGCGTCACTGAAGTATGAACGTTTACAAATAATACAGGCTAAGGAAAAAGTTGAGTCGGTGCACGGAACTATGTAACTGTAGGTAGGTACTTAGTACTCACTTCACAAGGTATATTTGATACAAGATGTACCCATTGATTGAAATACACATTTTGGCTTTTGTTTTTTTTATTTTCCGTTTGTGTTATTGTAATTATTTCGCATTTTTATGTGTTTTGTAGTTTCTCAAATTAATTCTGATCTATTTTATTAGGTATTACATAATATTGTGCTATGTACGTATGAGAGTGAATTTATATTTATTTTATTATGAAAGTAATCATCATTTTTGTATCTTCCGCTTCACTTCAGACTTCAGAAATTTACGTAAAAAGAATCACATGAGATTAGGTATGAGTGCAAATTTTTTCCTTCCTTTGCATCTTAAGCAGTTCATATTTCAGAGCATTAGTTCGCATCCTAAACCTGTTATGTCCACAAGAAGGCGGTGAAAATCTTTAATCCCTTGCAAAGTTGTCTGTTCTTGTTCAAAAACGAAACAAAGGTAGGATTTTGGACAGCGTGAAAACTGTCCAAGTGGATTTCTATCTTTTGCGGCAAACACGTGCGTCCACTTGACATTCTGCGTCCCGTCTTCTTCAACAACCGACCGCTCTTTGAGGAACCTAAAACAGACAATGAATCAAAAGATGAGATGGCTGTCTTTTTCTTTGTGTGCCTGAGATAGTCAATAAAATTCCCGTCGGCAGACAAATTGTCTCCAACAGGGCACTTTGTGGCCATCCTTAGGGCACTTCTGTAAGATCACAGAATAATCTTTTCCCCTCCGCGAGACACTGCAATATGTCAAACCAAATTAGGCTTAGACAAATTGTTGATTTACAGAACATGATTTATTGGCCATGTTGCATTATTAATAATTTGACAAATAGACAGACATTAAGCGATGGTAGATCAGAAAAAAATTGAAACTAAGTTTTTCACTCAAAAATAAAGTAACATATTAATTACAAAATCTTGTGCGTGACCCAGGAGAGGTCAATTAGCATTTCTTACTGTAGAAAGTACCATATATGCCAATCTAGGCTTACTGTAGCCTTGTCTGAATTATCCTTCATAGAAACTGTTCAGTATTGGAAAACGTAAGTTAAGTCATTAATAAAAACTTATAGTTAAGCAATCACTATGTTACCTTCACTTAAAACGGAATCTGTTGTTTCACAGAGTGACAAGTATTGCTTTAACAACAAATAGAGACTTTCACTTTAGTTTTGCGACAGACGAAAACCTCAGAACGTCACAGTCAGCGTCAAAACTTTTGTTCATTCATTCATTTTTGGTTATTGATTGATGGAGCAACTGTTTCAATAATATATGAATACCTAATGTATTCGGTTTCATTATTTAGCCTACGTTTCACTTTATGACCTCTTCGGAGGTTCACTTCAAAGCTGTGGTGATAAATTTGTGTCTTGGCGGCAAACTTGAATTGGTGAAAATGTTACAACTCCAAGGTTAGACTGGCCAGGGGTCAAAGCTAACCGGAACTGGACTTCAAACGATGCATCTCAGCAAGAGATTGGCTAAAATAAATAATCGGTTTTCTCAGTGTCGAAGTGAATACTTCAGTCCCGCTGCGTTGGTTACGCATTGCCAGGAAATTGGTCTATGTTGCGGAGACAAAAATTGATACTTTAATTTTGTTTAAACGTAATAATGCTTAGAAGAGAAAGGGTTAATAGTGTCAGTTTAAAACAACACTGTATACCTACAAGTACAATCTACGTTAATTGTTAAGTGCCTTATGATAACGAAGACCGTTCGTAGTCATTTTTTAAATTTTACATCAAATATAGTCTCATTAATGACTTTTGGACAATCGCTTTCAGGCAAAAAACACCCAAAGATAAAGATGTAGGTCAAATTGCTAGTTACTATCACCACAGTTTCAACCTCTGGTCAACATAATGAAACTTCAACTTTAATCTAGAAATTGAATGCTACCTTAGTTAAGTACCTTGGTTAAATCTAAATGGCTTTATTTCGCCGAGCTTTAAAGAGTACACTGGTTATGCATGTAGTTATGCAAATAAACAAAATTGGAGGCTAACTTTAGTCCAATAAGATAGGTCACTTTTCTGTAAAGTTGCAGAAATGCAGGTTCACGAATGGTAATTTTATCTTTGACCTGATAAAAGTTTGTGAAATGCAAAGCACGTTAGGCGCTGACAAGACAGTGACAGTGATTTTAACGAGGAATAATTTGACAAAAAGTTGAGAAAATTGTTTGTCACAGTTGTAAAGCAAAATATGGAGACAACACGACCTGACTTGAGCTACCGTATGACCGTGGAATTCGTGTAGAGCGTCTACATTTTACAAAGTCGGAATTCTAGTTACAAGAAGGAGGGAAAATTGTTGCGTCTTGTCATAACATGTGTCAAAATGTCAACTTTCGAAACAGACAGCACTGAATAAACAACAAAATGTTTCTTCAACGGAAGTATATTCACTGCTCTGACTCTGTGAATAATCGAAGCAACTGGCAAAACTTTTACAGGTTTCAGTTTTAAAGCCAAACGAGTCAAGTCTATTTGCTTTTATAAACTTTTTGTCGAAAATGAATGGCTTGAAATTGAAAACATATTTTCTATTAAAAAACTTTGAATTCGAAGAACAATAATAGTGTTCTTCAATATTTCATATGTGGATTTATTTTGGTTATAAAGCAAATAACGATACGATGAATTTCTATAAATTAATGAATAACAGTTGATCGATTTTAAAGCTAGTGTGTGCTGCTCATAAGCCTTGTTTATACGAGGTGATCTTTCAAGGGAATTTCTCCATGGGAAGCTTCAAGAAAATTCCCGTGGAAGTCCTTACGTATCCTCAATATTTTTTGTCCAGTAATGGGAATTCAGTAAAGCGCTGCTGTTCAGGTGAACAATAAAAAATTAAGTTAGCTTGAGGGAACAATACTATCGTTGGACATGTTCATACTCGACCGTATCCTATACATTAATTCCTTAAAAGCCAGCCAAAATTGAGCACATGTACTTACAAAACTAGCGTCATGTTTCGTTTCAGCGCATAAATAGCAGAAATGATTCTAGCCAACATATCAAAATTTGTGATTGTATTTGCGTCAGAAGCATCAAGCATGAACCCGGCTGTCAAAACTTGCTCATAGGAATACGTACCCGTTTGCTGTGTAGACTAGACTGTACTGTTATAACTGCAATAACTGCCATACATTGATTTTGATTACGGTAGAAAGCATTGAAAATACAATATCATAATCCTCATGTACAGTTTCTATAGTATATCGTTTCTGAGAATAATAAACAGTCAGATTGCAAAGAATAATTCATTTTTGGTCTTCTTTGAAATTTGTCAAAACGTTATTACGAATTAAATCTCAGCACTTGACTGTAATAGGCTTAGGCTTCCTCCAGCCAATTTTGATTGACAGCTGCGAAATAGTATTTGGCCTAAAGCCTAATCTTTTTGGGTGTATAACACGATTAGGGGAGGGTTTAGTCTACTAGTAGAAAATTGCATTGAATAATAACGTCTCTTGAAAAGTATTACCCCAATCTTAACAGACACAACTGAGAGAACTAATAATATTACAGTCCTGTATTAAAAGTGTCTAGAATTGTATTTTAATACCTTCTGTATGGTAGAAAACTATGTATGTCTTGTGACTATTATAATGTACGTTAATTTGCTATGAATAAAAGTGCCTAAAAGCGTATCGTATCCTTTGGCAAGTCAACTGTATGGCAAATGACAGCAACTTATTACAACACCACAGATTAACTACAACTTTATAAACTATTTTATAACCTGCACGAATAGCTTATAAGGAAATAGCCACCAACCAAAAACTACAAATGTTAATAGATGACAATGTGTATGTAACACATGTAACTAGTTTTGTATTTAGCTTGTTTTTAAAAGAAAACTAACATTTTGTCATTTTAAAGCAACATTTTGAAATAAAAACAAAAAACCCTATTTCTCTATTTTGAATTAGAATTTTGTTATTGTTTTTTAATTAAGGTTAACAGTGAATTAGACTGTCTTTACTACCGTATACCCTTCCATGGTTTCAAACGGCGATACAGATGTTAATTCATCGAAGCAAGAAATGTTTCTTATGCAATTTCTATTCACGAAATATTTCCAAGGCTCGCTTGTGTGTCCAGGGCTTTGGCTTAGGCTTAGCCGCAATGAATGCTAATTAAACATTATCCAAGTGTGGGCAAACATGGTTAAGTGGGTCTCCAAACCTTATTTAGCCGCCCGTAAGAGTTACACCTACTATTTGCCAAACACCTACTTAGCCCCGCATGGCAGATGGACTGCTTCTCTCATTAATTCATAATTACCTATATCATGCCGTTTAATTGACTGACCGTTATCATGTGCAATACTAGGGTAACATATATGAATGGTAATTGTTACTAAGATGTGTAGACATACCTACTGTTACAATATCTTCGTTGATGGAAAGCAAAATACTAAAGAATATATTGTACCCTAATGTGTAAAAACTAATTCATAAATATATAATTTTTTATTTTAAAACGTTCAAAAATAAAACTAGATAATTAAGTGTTATCGTCGTTCCTCAAAGTCATAATAGACTGGGTGAAGATCGCAAAGTTTTTGAGTCCGGTTCGTTTGAGCCGCTTCGCAAACTTTTCAACTCAATAAAGAGTGGGGGTTCGCAGACTGGGAGTAGCAGCTCGCTTCTTTTGTTACTCTAAAGCCTGTTTCACACGATGGGGAAAAACGTGGGGAATTCCCACGTGGGGCACCCCATGTGACACCCCAAGGGGTGCCCCGTGGGGCATCATGTGGCATCGTGTGACACCCCATGGGGTGCCCCGCGGGGTACCATGTGGCATCGTGTGACACCCCATGGGGTGCCCCGAGGGGCACCATGTGGCACCGATGGGGCATGAACGCGCGGGAGTATTACATTGAATTTTGACATATGTGATATGTGCCTTGGGCATAAATTACGTGTAAGAATTTATAAAAATTATTTAAATTTTGTAGCTTACTTAAATATAATTCATGAGCTACGTATTCGTAAAAGCCGTAATAGACTAACCAAATGTGAAAGAATTAACTCAAATGATTGAGTTTAAGCCCTAAAATTGTCCTTTAAGCATTTGTATAAAGTCACGTGATCATCAACAGTGCTTACTAATTGGCTGTCGCATGTGGTGCCACATGGAAAAACGCACGGCGAGCGATACGGATTTTCCCCACGTGAGGCGCCCCATGGGGTGTCACATGATGCCACATGGTGCCCCTCGGGGCACCCCAAGGGGTGTCACACGATGCCACATGGTGCCCCGAGGGGCACCCCGAGGGGCATCATGTGGTACAATGTGGCACCCCGTGGGGTGCCCCAAGGGGCACCCACGCGTTTTCCCCATCGTGTGAAACAGGCTTAAAACCGTGGCGTATACTGCATAAGTACAGTATTGTGCGTAAAAATGTTCTCTGATCGTCGGCGTGCAACGAGGTTTATCCTTCGCGAAAAGTGACGAACTTTGGCCGAAAAGTGACGAACTTTGGCCGAAAAGTGTCGAACAACAATTTTTTAGTTTTTGGCTTCTAGAAGTCTATCGGAGTTTTCCAAACCCAAAATAATATTTATGTTTGACACAAATTATCAACGTCAAACAGCTTCTTTGGCAAATTGGGACGAAGCTTCACAAAAAGTTACGAACGGCGACCGGCAAATGACGAATGATTTTCTGAAAAAATATTTCACTTTTTTACGTTAAAAATTGGTTCAAGACAATTAAAAAACACAAAAATTTTTTGTTCGTCAGTTAATAAACTTTGGTCACTTTTAACGAAAAATAACGCTCGTCGTATGCCGACGAGCAGATGAAAGATGGTTCTCCTCCTACATATTAAACAAGCAATAATTTACCTGTTAAAGGGTCACGGAGCAAATAAAATTATAAACAGCTACGTACATATTTAGCTTACATATATCACACTCAGGCTGAGTCTCGTTATAGCACAGCCGAGTCTTGTTATAGCACAACTACAAAGTATTAACTTAGATCTACCTACTTAGAACTTACACGCTACATTAACAGCATCAAGATAACGCAAAATTTCACAGTCAATGGAATTATTAGCCTGTGGATCATTGAAGTCAATGCTATTAAATTGTCAGAAAGTTTTGCTTTAACTCATTAATTTTAATGTCATTGTCCACTTAACGAGCCGCTCTAGAATTTGGAGCAACACCTTGATCTATTCACGAGCACGCATTTGTTTTTGGTAATGCCACTTGTGAAATTTGTCCGAAAAAACAAACAAGCGCGGGCGAGGATGGTCGAACTTCGCTCTGAGGCTGTTATCGAATCCACTGTGTAACGACAGCATACTGGGGCGCATTATTTCCATTGGGTTCAGATTGTCGATAAACCAAGACAAACCTTTATCTTGGACTTGGTGATCCGCTTGGCAAAAGTAAAAAAGGCAACGTTTGATTGTGGCCGTTGGAAACCTCAGACACCGCTGACTGCTCAAAATTGAAATGCACACAGGAGATGCTGCCGATACTTCCGAAGAGGGCTATGAGACAATTGGACACAAAATCAAAAAGGTGACAATAAGTAGCGATCTGTCGATTTGGCATCAACGCGTGAACAGCTGGAATGGCTTTGCCTGCCACAAATTTACAAAGTGATAAATTCTACAGATCTAAAAACATCGAAAGACGTTGTAAAAAGATGAAATTTATGTCATTAGAAAGACAATTTTTAGCGCCTTCAAATGACATATTAATGATAGCGAAACTTCCTGAAAATAAGTACAAATTTCACTTTCTAAATTTTACCGTACGTTAAACGTTATGTGACATGTGACAGATCATTTGAAAGCTGTAACAATTAATATCAAATGACGTTAAACTTATTATTGTGCCACTACCGTATCAAATGTTATGGCCCCTGAAAAGTTTTTCTAAAAGGGTCTGATCGTATGTACAGATCACACCACCGGTGAAAAAATATACACAGAATTCAGACGATTGGTCTTGTTTCAAACAGTTATAGGTTTGCTGTACTTAGATAAACCATCGGTGGCAACACCAAAATTAGCAGCCATTATAGACAAAGCAGTACTACTGAATAAAACTGTACTCTTGATAAAACCAAGGAATTTTGGCGCCTTATATATGTGTTAATGTTGCCACCCAAATTTCAATACTTGTTTTTATCAATTGGACACCTGAGTTTGGACACTGTGGTCAAAGGTCAGCAATGTTTGAATGGTGAGCTTTCATTCGCTCGACTTTCAATTGCTCGACTTTCATTTGCTCGACAAAAGTTAAACAAATTTCCAAAGCAGCCTATGTTTACATTAGTTTGCGATTGCTCGACTTTCGGATGATCGTCAACCCTCTAATTGGACCCCTTAGTCTGTCTTTATAATCCGAGTATCTTCGAATGCTCGACAAACGTAATGTGACAATACTGCATTCAACTGTTTAATTACAAAAATTTGCAAAAATTCAAAAGTGGACTTCTGCCGAAAATGAATTCTAGTGAACCTTAAAAGCGAAATAATGCAACGCAAGCTATTAATTGGCCTACTGAAAAACTAGTAGAGCTCCATTGCAAGTTTACAAAGTGTAACCAGTCAACTCCCAAACAATATGTCTTCAGTAATTATGTAAGGTCAATAAATAAATAAAGTGAGGACAATTAAGTCTGTTTAACTTGTTGTACCTGTCATTTGAAATCTCAAACCTTTAACGGTAAGAATTACATATTTCATTATTTACGAATTTACTACAGTTTTATTTCTTAGTTTTTGTCAGAGTAATTTCAGGCAGAAATTCACTTTTCAGAAAAAAATACTTTTAGGCAGAAATCCACTTTTGAGTTTTGCACAGATTAATTTTCGGCAGAAGTCCACTTTTAAGTTTTGCACAGATTAATTTTCGGCAGAAGTCCACTTTTGAGTTTTTGCTTGTTAATTAAAACTAAAATTAAAACTTGAATTTTTTGCTTGCAAAATTAAAACTTGCAAGTTTTAATTTTTTGTAATTAAACAGATGAATGGAGTATTGTCACGTCATGCCGAGCATTTGAAGACACTCGGATTATAAAGACAAACTAAGGGGTCCATTTAGAGGGTTGACGATCATCCGAAAGTCGAGCAATCGCAAACTAATGTAAACATTGACTGCTTTGGAAATTTATTACAGTTTTGTCGAGCCAATGAAAGTCGAGCAATTGAAAGTCGAGCGAATGAAAGTACGCCGTTTGAATTCATTTACGCTGTTTCACAACCTTGACAATTAGATTTATGCATCATTAATGAATGAGTGAAAGAAGATAATTTATGAACTGTGGTGCCTATATATGTAAGTATATATTACAAAATTTAAGCTCCTTTACAAAATACTAAAAGTTTGCTAAAAATGAATTAGTTGTGCTATAACTGGTGTAAGTCGTGCTGTAACGAGACTCGACTGTACTATAACGAGACTTGGTTGTGCTATAATGGGTTGTTGGCGTGCTATAACGAAACTCGTGCTATACCAAGACCTTTTTGCAGTTTGTTCACATTTGTGTTATAACGAAACCCAATCTGCACATAGGACCAAGAGCGCAGAAGAAGGATTGGGTACCGGTTCGCAAACTTTTTGGTCCCAGTTCGCAAACTTAGACCCGGTTCGCAAACTTTTCAACTCATTATTAAATAGTGTCGGTTCGCAAACTAGTAGTACCAGTTCGCAAACTTTCTTTTAGTAGGAAGTAGCCTACGTATTTATTATTTTTACGTAACAAAGACCTCACACGAAAGTGTACTACAACAAGCTCTTCTGCTGAGTGAGAAGTGGTTACTTGTGAGCTTAGATTGTCAATATTCCACAGGAAATATAAAACGCGGCCATTATTTTCGGCTAAAATATTTGCAAGTTCTACACGCTGCTCACATTTACTGCTGAGTAGATCAACTCTATTTTCAGACAAAATTGCTGAACTAATCAAAAACACGTTTCAAACTAAATATTAAAATATTGAAACAACATTTTAACAAATTAGGCAAAAAGTCACGTATCTACAATGCACTCACAGAAAAACTCTTAAAAAGTTTTTAGCGAAATTTGAACTCCAATCCACAGATTCAGAGTCAAGAATACTAACCACTATACCACTAAGACCACTGGATCATAATAGGTAACACCACCTAATTCAGACTCTCAGATTCTGAATATAGTATAAACGCGGCCCCTGAGGGGGCCGCGTAAAAATATTTTTACCCCTTGCATATTAACTCATCAACACACCTGTTAAAGGTCAAAGTTAACTGAGCAAACAATTGAAAGAAACGAATGCATAGAAATTTTACCTCCCAAGTTGCAGATAATGAATAGAAATTTTACAACGATTATCAGCGGGAGACTTTGGGCAATACAATAAAATTATTGTTATTTTACAGTATAAAGAGACAAGGTTTTCATTCATAATCACTCCATCATTAGCTTTTCGTATCCAAAATTGGAGAAAACTTTCCAGACCAACGATATAGTATTTCCAAATTTGGCAAACCAGTTTTGTTGTATTATAGTGTTGATCGGCCGGGTTTTTATTATGAATTTAGCAAACTTTCGACCAAAAATGATTGCACTTATGGAATGATTAGGTGTTAGATTAGACTAAATAGGAGTTTGCGAACTGCTACTCAGAGTTTGCGAACCGGGCCCCTGACAAAAGTTGGACCACAGTTAAAAAGTTTGCAAACTGGGACTGTTGGTTTGCGAACTGGGGCGGTTTGCGAACTGGTACTAGGCCAGAAGAAGAATGTATTATATCCAATCCTATTAAGTACTCTTGGTGGCATTTACTTACACGAAGTTTAAAAAACACTTGTTATTTGAATAAAGTTAAAGTATGTATTTAAGTAATTTTAAGTAAAAAATAAAAACAAGAAACAAAAAAGTGAAATGTAAAATGTAAAATGTAAAATGCAAAATGTAAACTGTATAATGTAAAATGTAAAATGTAAAATGTAAAATGTAAAATGTAAAATGTAAAATGTATAAAGTAATCAGCAAGCAAACAGTAAGTAAGAACCGGTCCTATGAAACCAAAGAGCAAATCGCAACGAAATCGCCAAAGCAAATCTCACGAGCTTTAAGTACAAAAGTCATCCGTCATAAGTTCATATTCTGATGTCATGGCCTTATTCTCTTGCCATGACATCCAGTCAGCAGGACACTCGAGCTTTCTTAACGCTGTGGAAGTGAAATTTTTGTGAGACCCAAAGAAAATGAGGATAACTTCACACCGGTACCGGTGCGGGATGAGGTCCTGCCCCAGCTGGATTGCCCTGTTCTCGGAGTTTATCCGATCAGTCAAGCCGTCTTATGACAGTACATATAAGGTGTTCCCCAAACTCAGGGGTATATGTGGGTTTATAACCATCCCGAGAATTTCACAGTATCTAATTTGTCCCCACTTTCGGACTCAGGATACTAGGGTCGTTGGATAACAGAGAAAGAAAAAGTGTTCGCGTGGTCCCGATGAGTCCCAGTTCTTGACCGACTCTAGTTCTTAATAAGCCACGAGAGACGAAAATTAGAAACACCCCGTTCAGCAAACAAATTAAGCTCCCAAAAGCTACATAAGTTCGGCAGGTTACGCTGGCTGGTTCATGAATATCAGTTTTGCGTAAATAAAACCGTCTACGGGCACCTTCATGAAACCAATGCTCGGCGGCTCGGAAAACCATAAGCAGCCTACGCAAAGCGATTTCATTGAGAGACAATGGAGGCTGCTGATAGCTGAACGTAGAGTTCCTTCCTTAAGGAAATTTTGCGGGCCGGGCCGACCTCTGTACTCGCGGGCCGGGCCGGGCCGGTGGTGGGCCGGGCTGGGCCGGTGGTGGGCCGGACCGCGGGCCGGGCTGGGCCGGTGGTGGGTCGGGCCGCGGGCCGGGCCAAATTTAAAAAATGCCAAAACTTTCAAAAAACACGACTATAAGCTAATTCAAAAACATAAACACTCATAGGACAATACGGCGGAGTACGTGCAAACTAAATGGCACAAACAAGCATAGAAACAAGCGACATAAAATGACAATTACGTTAGTTGATTTAGGTTTGCATAGGATCACCTAGAATTTATGCTTGAATATATGTAGCAGTCCTTGCTTAGACTACATCACAAGTTTGTGTCTGAACCATTTTTTAAGACTAGTATTTTCGTTTTGCCAGCGACGGTGACTGTTACACTCCAACTCATACATGTAACAGCACAAAAATTTGGGGTTCTCCTCCCTTGATGGGCCCTCCCTGAGTACAAGTAAAACTATTAGTACTCTTGACCCCCTTTGTTCCAAAACTATAAAAACTGGGGCAAATTTTACTTTTTCTTCAAGTGCCAACAACAAATGTCAAATTTTTTAAGTTTTGGGTGGAAGTTTTGGTCACGACGGGACCTTCTCTCCTGTTTTACCCTTGGTGGCAGTATGGGACCCCCTTCTCTCCCCTGGCACCAAATCTTGGGGATGAGTCTTTCCCCCATTCCCACTCAACTAGCCTAAATATGTGGTCATACATGTGTTAACATTACAAATTTAGAAATTTATTGAAAATTCAATTCAAAAGTATGTACATAGGTAGGCTCAGGGAAGAGCTACTTTGTTAGATGGTGTTAGACTAATTATACAATTTTTAGCCTTTTTGACCGTTTTTTGTGCCATACTGTGAAATTTCCAATTTTTACTGGTCGGCCCGCGGCCCGCGGCCCACAACCGGCCCGGCCCGGCCCGCGGCCCGGCCCACCACCGGCCCGCCGGGCCGGTGGCGCCGCGGGCCGAAAATTTTGGCGAGCCGGGCCGCGCCGGGCCGACCCCTGAAAAAACCGGGCCGGGCTGGGCCGGGCCGGCCCGGCCCGGGCCCGGCCCGCGGCCCGCGGCCCGCCACCGGCCCGCGAGGGAACTCTAGCTGAACGGCACGGCTGGCCTGTGGTCAACGCCATAGAAGCTGGTTCTCTCATATGGGGGTTCTCTAGCGAGATCAAATGGGAACTAAAGGCTGCAGTTTGATTGGTGAGGCCCAGGGGGGTGGGCCCAAAAGTGGAAGCATCTGAAGCTGGGGGGTTTGCGGCTATCAGCCTCTTCACCAACGGGGGTCAGAAAGCACCTCTGACCGATCCCAACCCCCTTTGTGAAAATCTAAACCACCTAATCATTTAAAAGAAGACATGCTTCTTGTGTGGGCTTCTGATACACCAGACCAAGGACTGTTCCAAACCCAACCCGCTCAAGCAATCACCTCCTGATGCCGCCACGTTCGAGTCCCAGCCAAGTAGTTCAGTTAAAAATTTACGTCATCTCGTCATTTAGCTGCCAGCTGTTTCCGTGTTCTTGTGGAAAACTAAAAAATGTATTTTAGTTTTGAGCGTTACTACAAACCCTCAAAACAATACCGAATACTATAGATCTAGGTTGCGGTATACTCCTGATTAAGAAACAACCTCAGTTTAATATACTAAACAACTCTTCAGCCCACCGGTATCCAAATTTTGTAAGTTATGAAGTTTTTGTCCATCCTATTTATCACGGAATTACCAAGGTTTCCATCCTTTTAGTCTGTGTCAATCTTCTATCAGTTGCTGTTCAAACAAAGTGCACCTCATTTTAAATTTCTCCTTCAACACATAGGTTCTTCTTCAACAGGTCTAAGTAGTATCCAATTACGCAACATTACAATATTCAGATTAAGGTCACATGACTTAGAACTTGAACGAGGACGTTGGGATCGAAGACCTTCGCATAGAATCCCAAGAGAACAAAAATTATGCAAAATTTGTAATTTGGGTATGGTGGAAAATGAAGTCCACTTTTAACTAGTATGCCCCTTTTATAACGATATTAAGACCATACACTGTATCAAACAATGATGCGATAGGCACATTTATTGAAATCCTCAGTGCAAAAAACGAAAGGCATATCAAAGTTCTAGCACATTTTCTAACAGCCGCTTTTAATAGGCGAACTAAGCGATACCAGGAACTTAGATTATGACAGTACTTTTTTCCAAACGGCCAGAGCACGCATATGTATTGTTTACTTTTATTTCATTATTTCCAGTATGTTTTTCTGATTCTTCTAGATTGTGAATCTTGTCTGTAACTGCTGTCGTTATTTATGTCTTAATGTTTTTGCTGTTTTTTTAATATTTTGTTATGCAACAACTGCATATAAAGTCCCACAAGTTGGGATATTATGCATGAAACTAAATAAACAATTTCATTTCATTTCATACGTAGTCGGCAAAATTTCAGAAGGAGCGACGGAAGTATGTAAGGAATAGGGACAGGAAAGTACAACTGATGTAGCGATACTTTTATGGCAAAATAGACTTAAAGTTTGGGTATCATTACATCAACATCCACCCTGACTCAGAAGAATACTTGAACTTCTTTTAAAACTCGGACAGTGTTCGAGAATACTTCATCTATTGCAGTCTTTTATTTGGAATTGGCAGTGGCCATAGTATGGGCTGTAGATGTAATAACACTTCGCCATCATGTTATATGAGCCAATTCTTATATGCTGAGCCAATATGCTAAGAGCACCAAACGGCAAACCAATGCAGACTCGGCGAAACAAAAAAATGCCTTCGAATCTTGTCGTTAAATGACCACACTTTTGTAAGCATACGAATACAATGTTAAGCACATTAAGGAGTCTAAAAAATATATTCCTGGTGCATTGTCACGTGAGTTTTCCCCTGGAAATCTTCCTGCTGGAAGGTTTGCTATCTTCCCAGATAGTTTGACAAGCACACGAAGAATCTTCATTATCCAAAAATCACCAAATTGAGAAACCTAAATTAACTCAGAAAACATTTTTTTCGAAAATGGAGTTATATGGTAGTCAAACAAGGTATGCTGCAGCAAGAACGATAGACTGCAAAGCCCAGTGAGAGAGTGACAATGTTGCAAGTAGTAGTGCCTGAATTGTTGAGAGCTAAAATAATTCGGCTCTTGCATGATGATGACACGAGTGGTCATCTAGGTCAAACTGGAACAAATTATAAAGCTCGAGAACAGTTTTACTGGAAAGGAAAAATGCAGAATGGTTATAATAAGTCACGTCAAAAGCTGAAGCTGCACAGTTTGCCAAATGCAACATGAAATGATGAATTCATCAAATGAAATTGCAAAAACTAAATTGGTACTCATAACTGCAAATTCTCCAGGCCATAATATTGAAACTGATGCGGTCTATCTGTCTGTTTCTATGAAAAGCAACAGGTTAGTGGCAACGGATTAGCAATATTTGATGTATTCACCAAATGGCCAACTTATTCCACTGTGCGAGAAGCCAAAACTATTGTTCAAGCATTTGTGCAATATTTCGCTGACAATGGTTATTCTGCTGTCATCTTCACAGACCAAAAAAGGAATTTTAGATTGTCTCTCTTCCAGTATTTTTTGGTTTAGGAAGCGTCAAACGAAAATCGAAACTAAATTAAAGTCAAGTCGAGACTTTCAACGAAGTTCAAAAAACATACAAGCGCAAATACAATACACTCACTTCCAAGTGACTGGCAAGAAGACAACCGGCCACATGTTGTGTTTGCAATTAGGTCGTCAGTGCACAGTACCAGTCGTCTACGTTCTTACTCAGGCGTACTCTCACTACAAACCTAGGTTGCCGATGGACGCCTGGCGGTTGTTTCATAGCTCTCGTCATGATCAAAGTGCCCGCCTTAATGAGCGATCCCCGAGCATGGATGGATCCTTTTTTGGTCAAGTCAATTCTGAAAGCTGCTTAACCTGTGCTGCCTTTTTGACTGCTTTGGCAAAATCCCCGCACACAAGGATGAGTGTCTGGAAGATAGTTTCTAGATAATATATCGATTTTTAAAGTCTTGGCGTGACGCATTGAGCAGGGCTGCGTAGGATTCGTGTATCTAATGGGGTGTAAACGCCCAACGCTCCAATTCAGGCAACATTATTTGACTGAATATCGGGTCGGCACGGTCAAGAATATTACCGGCCGCTTGCAACAAGCGATGTCGATTCATTTCCGGAATTAAAAATTTGGCCCCGTTGTCACTACATAGAGCAGGACATTTTGGTTTAAGTGGTGTAATAGTAGGTTGCTGCTCCAGTTGAAGCATGTCATTGGCAAATTTTGGTATTTTCTTTCGTTGGCGTCGCCGTGTGTCGAAAAAAGGTGCAATGGAAAACATTTGTGCGAATTTTTTACCGAAGACGGGTACATTGTTGGCGACATGTGACTCTCGTGGCGCTTTTTTGCTCTTGCTTTACCTTTTTTAGCTTGCGACGGTACAGTTTTGTCCATTTTATTTCAAAATGAGCGAGCTTGAGTTCGTTTTTGTTTTTTTAAGGATCTTTTTGCACTCCGGCCCTCATTAGAGTGTGAGCTACCTCTACGAGAGTGTGAGCTGACACTACAATAGTGGTGATTACCACTGTTGCGAGAATAGGGACTGGCACTGCAAGAATGGGCACTGCCACTGCGAGAATTGGATTGCTCGGCGCTCGAACGAGATTAAGACAAAAAAATCGTTGCTGCTACTAGACGACGCCAACCGTAAACTACGCGGCATCTCTAATCTAGAACAAATGAATTTTTAACCTAGCTAAACTTAGCTAATTTTTTCAAGTACTACGCTCAAAGTCAAAATTTGCTGCCAAAATCTACCCGATTTTTACACCATGCGTGACAAAATCTACCATAATTAGGCACTATGCACAGTACGTATAAATGAGAGCTATATCAAATGACAAATTAGAGAATTTTAAACGCCATGTATGCTCATTGAACGCATACCCAAAAGGAATTATGTTAACTAAACTTGTTTTTATTAATATCTTTTGCCCATACACGTTTAAACTTCTTATCCAAAGCCAGACCCAGCGGATAAAATTTTTACTTTTCTGATTAAACACAGCACATGCTTCGAATAGTACGCTAAAGTTTAGATTTTACTCTCTTTACAGCAAGGCTCCACACATATAAGTGTGCGTGCGTGTTTTCAAAAACACTCAAATATCGGCTCTGGCTTAGTCCCAGAGTTACTATCAAGCTTAATTTGGTCTTGGGCTGAGGTTTAGGCTTAGTTGTTAGGCTTAACATGAGCCCAGTTTCACTCATCACGTTCATTTGGTGCAGCGTTATCAACAATATGACAAATGCAATGCGTTAATTCTAAATTTGGCCTAGCCTTTTGTTGAAAGGTTGTTTGAATTATTGAAAACTAGCTTATGGCGTAGGCAGGGGCGGTCCCAGGGGGGGGCGGGGGGGGCGGCCGGCCTCCCCGAAATTTTTCCCGACTGAAATTTTACACAAGGGTCCCCCTTTTGGTTTTTATGGTCCGGCCGGAAAATTTTTCTGATGCGTCCCCAATTGACCAAATTTGGCCTAAAAATCAAAAATTTCCCCCAATTTTTTTTCTGGGGGCTGCCACCCCCAGACCCCTGCAACTCTATGGCTTACTATTCCTTCTTATTATCTTTCATCAAAGCCTATACATGTATACATGAGTACATTATGCTGCATTTGCATGTCTACACGAGTATATTCTGCTGCATTTAGTTGTGTAATACACTGTCTGATGTGACCTTCCCATCATATGTTTTATTTTCCTGTCGAAAAAAATTTCTGATACGTCTCCAGCTGACCAAATTCGGGCTAAAAATTGAAAAATTCTCTATTTTTTCTGGGTACACCACTGGTTTTTACTACAAACAGACTCAATTCATTGGCCTTGATATGGCTGCGGCTATAACAAGATAGCGTAAAGCTGAAAACACTATTATAAAAAGTGATAAAAAATCTTCAGACCTCCGCCCCCCCCCGAAATCGAAGTCTGGGACCGCCAGTGGGCGTAGGGTCGGCTAGTAGCCTTGTACTTAGTTTCGTAAAGCCTAAAATTGTTGTGTTGAGATACTTAACTTATACTTATACGCGCAAACTCCCTAAAGCCGGTTCATACTAGAGTTTGCAATCGGGTCGGGTCGGGTCGGGTTGAGCCTGCTCGGGTCGGGTCAGGTTGAGATTTCCCGACCCGCGGGCTGAGCGGGTCAGTTCGGGTCAAAACTTTTGGGTATAAATCCCAGGTTTTGACGTTAAATTTTGTCATTTTGACCATTTTCTCCAGCTGATGAACTTTGGGCAGAATGACTGCTAGACTGAAGATTTGCGGAACGCATCACCTACATATCACGAAAAACAAATAACAAAAAATTGACAAGAAAATTTAGGGTTTGAGAGTTTGTATAGCAGCTTGGCGAGAAGTCGGGTTGGTGCGGGTCGGGTCGGGTCGGGTCAGGTAGGAAGCTGTCTCGTGTCAGGTCGGGTCGGGTCAAACAATTTCGACCCGTTGCGAACTCTAGTTCATTCATACTCGTCCTTAGCCTTGTCTTCTTGTCTTAAGCAGCTCAAATAGAACGGCGGAATCAAATTAGCCTATTTTTTGTACCGAGAAAGTTGGAATCAAAACCGATCAAAGTTGTTTTTTGTATTTTTACGCGGCGGCCTCAGCCGCCGCGTATATACTATAATACAAATCAGAGTTTAACACGTATCTGCTCTGACTGTGTATTATGCTGTGTGAAAATCGGTAGGTCCAAAATTTACGTTATATGTGTGTGCGCGTGTGTTCTTGACGCGTGCTAATCCGTGATCTCAGCGTTGGAATATGTGCATAGGCTGGTTATCATGCTCACTCGGATACGTAATATTATTATATGCGCGTACATACGTACACACATACACTGTTGCAAAGAGCTGATACAAATGCACACAGGTCTACGTAATTCATTTGCATGTCAGTCGAATGGCATGCTGGCAAATCATGCATAGTAACTGTAAATAACAACACCTGTCAGAACAATATTTCCTAGATTGTTTAAACGCATGACGTGATCTGAAAGGTTTGACGACAAGAAACCGCTGGCAAACTACACCTTGCGGTGCTGTGCAGGCCATTGCGCTTGACAACATCGTCGCTTGTCAGCGCCCAGACGTTGCTTTGGTAGCTGACACTGGGTCAGTACTCAGCAGTACGACGAAACAGTCTTTTTTTAGCGTATTGACTCAGATGTATCGAATTTACGAACGGTTTTTTTTCTTGTTGTGCCACAGCACAACAGGTCTTTAATTTTGATTTTGGGTTATAACACTAAACTGTGCAAGAAATTCGTCCGTATGCATGTTTTACTTCAGCTCAAATGTGTATGTGCGTGTGTCACCTAGAATTACAGTGTTAAATTACACTGAAAGGCTGGTGGCTCAGTAGAACACAGCTATCTGCAGTGTAACGCTAACTTGATAGAATTTACAACTTCAAAAAAGTTAAATAAGGGACGGAATAGAACCATCTGTCCTCAGGTTATTAATCCAAAGCGCTGCCAACTGAACCAACCGGTTCCTACAATTTAATATCAATAACTTTAAATGGAACAGTGCATCAGACTCAAGCTTTCAGTAATAATAACTCAGCAAACATTGCTACACTAAACTTATTTCAACATAAATTCTGAAAATATATATTGATCATGATTATCGATGAATCAAAATAAGGCTGTTAATGTTATCTTACGCTTGTAATCACAGAGCACCAGTTGTCATGTTGGCTTAAACGATTATTAGCAAGCCGAAATAGCACAGTTCGGAGTGCGTTAGACTGAAGATCTAAAGGTTCCTGGTTCGATTCCGGGTTTCGGCAACTTTTTTAAACTTACTGTAAATTTGCAGTTTTTTCGGCAACTTTTTTAAACTTACTGTAAATTTGCAGTTTTTAATAAGTTTGTCTTTTGCTTTATATTTATTTTCCCAGAAACTTGGAATAAATATGCACCTTAAGGATTTCACTTTTCGTTAGTTACATATTTAAGGCATTTCATGTTGGCCTTAACCCATGAACGCGATGCTTTTTCCAAATATGATCGCTGCCTTTTATTGACATCATTTTATTTTTTCCTTTGAAATATACCTGCAGACTAGAAATTGATTTAATGAACTCCTTAATCAAAAACGCTGCTCATGAGTCATGATTTTTGAATTAGAATGGTGTTATGATACATCATTTTTTAGTTTGAGAGACTTCTAGCTTGCTTTTACACAATTTGTTGTAGGGAAAAAACACCTTCAATATTTTGCATACACAGTTTGCTGAAAGAAAAACTACGCCAATTTTTTATATTACACAATTTGAAGTAAAATAGTTGCTGCACAACAGGTTTTAACTGACCCACTGGTCAGCTTACTTGAAAGTGTTGCTTAATACTTACTGAAGGTTTTGCCGCAGATTGGGCTTGTTTACAAGCGCATGAAAAGAAACCTGAAGAAAAAATGAGCGGACTACAAGCTAGTCCATTGCCAGGACAATTACATTGATTGTCTGTTACACTTTATTTTTCCTGTTGCGGCACACCGCAACAGGTTCTTATGATGCCCCTGGATCGAAACGTAAGGCTGTGTGATGAAATTAACAATAGGTGTGTGTGCGTGTGTGTCTAATTATATGATGATGCCTGTGGATGACTTTTGCAGCAGGCTTCTTTACAACACTGAAATACAACGTTTAGCTTGGTACAGGTTGTGTGTGCGTTTGTGTATATTTTGTTCAGTGTAATTGTGCGGATCTACGTGAACACGAGTGTGTTCGCGAAATGTGTCTGATCCTTAGTTGATTGTTTTGCGTTTCACTGTCAGTGTTAAGCCATATCACTTGGGTATAATTCAAATCCAGCTCTTAGGTAGTTTCTCCACGTGAGTTATACAAACTGTTCCCGAAGAAAAACTAAATGACAACTATGCGGTTTTAACCCGTTGGATTTAGGTATGAATCAAATCCAGCTCTTTGCTTAAAGTGGTAGTTACGTAACGTTTTATGCAAAAATTTAAATAATACTTGATCGGACATAATCAAATTTGACATAGACATTGCAAATGTAGACAGAAATGTTTGAGCTAATTTTGAAATTGATTCAAGCTTCTACGGTTAATTTATGGCTCAATCATTGCATTTTTTGTAATCTTTAATAATTTTTATCAATCTGTTAGTCGCTTTAGTTAGTTTGAAAATTTTTAAGAAATCTGTCATCTTTTTGAAGCTCTTGCCGATGCTTTATTTTAAACTGTCAAAATATATACCACCCTCACTTGTGTATCGACATTAGACAGGTACTGAGTGTTACTTATGGAAATAAATACTTCAGTATAAAATGGCACTGGAATGCAGATAAATTGTCGTTGGTAAAGTTTCTGTTTTAAGCATTGCAAAAGTTTCTTTTGTAAATGAATAAACCTTTGCTAATAGATCATATACATATTGTTACAGGTGGCAAGAGTACATAATAGGACTCTTATATGTCTCTTATGACTATATGACTTATATGTTATGACTTATGACTTATATGTCTCTTATATGACTCTTATATGAGTACATAATAGGACATATAGTCTCTTATTATGCACTCTTGCAGGTGGTTATGTAGTTGGAAGAAAATTTTGATTTGGTTTTTAAAGAAACACGTTTTACACAAAAATGAGATTACAAAATTACAATGCAGGGTGAGATATGCAAGTAAGCTGAGCCATTTTACCTACATAGGTAGTCGTAACCGTACGCGCATGTTCGCATAAAAAATTGGGCTTGGCAAAATAGCTGGGCGAAAAATACAGCTAAATAGTGCTCCTCACACTTTTTCATAACCATGGTTATGTGCATAACCATGCAGTGTGAACAAGTATTCTGTTAGTATGTGTTCGCTACCTTTTTAACTATATTTCCGTGAAAATGAACAAGTCACCAAATGAAATTTACCATCTGTTTTTGGAGAAAAATTTGGCAGCTACTAATTGCGCTTTTATCCCGTTTGATTCGTGTATTAATCCAATCCAGCTCTTTGCTTTGGCAAAGTGGATTGATATTTTTTGCGGTTTGCTCCACCGGTCATCAGTCTTCTATAAAATTATGTTTATCTTCTATAGAATAGAATTTCTCAGTTTGGTGATAATTGATTTAAGTTGGAATAAAAAATGAGCTCGCAACAGGTTTTTTGTCAAATATGACAAACTACTGTAAAACTCTTACTATGTTTCTTTTGCAGCAAACTGTTGCTTGTTGTATTAATATACGCAGTCAATTTCATTCTCACTGCATCGGCAAATGTACTTGGATCTGTACAGCATGTCTTCGTTCACAATTGACACACTGTTTGCAATGATATTTGTTATATATGTCAAAGTGCATATACGTGGTAGATTTTGTCACGCATGGTGCAAAAATCGGGTAGATTTTGGCAACAGGCAAGATAGTGCATTTATGTGGTAGACTTTGTAACGGGTGGTGCAAAAATCGGGTAGACTTTGGCTTGGCATAGTGTATTTACGTGGTAAATTTTGTAAATACGCTGGCCGGCCGGTGTTTTTAATCGGCCAGCCGGCCGATTTTGACCGGCCGGCCGGCCGGCCGACGCCGGCATTTTTCAGCCGGCCGGCCGGCCGGCGACCATCAGGCCGGCCGGTCGGCCGAAAATTCCGGCCGGTCACAAACACTACCTGAGTTATTATCATTTCTCTTTTTTGCCAACAAGTTTATATACATATGTATTATAGGTATGGTAAGGTAAATACTAATTTTGTTCAATTCCCAAATCCGCCTTGAAACCGTGTTGGTTGACAGCGGGCGCGATAAACTCGCTTAAGGTGGTAGTTGCGTTTTCGAGGTTTTTGTGATTTCTATGTAAACTTTGCGCCACCAGTACTCAAGTTATAAGTGACGCCTGAACATAAATTTTTGGGACAGTATTGTAAAGGTCAAAATCCCCAGGCATGTCTCTCACTTTTTTGAAATTTCACCTGTGGACATTTTTAGAGGGTTTTAATTACAAGAAAATATCTTAAATTTTCGGTGCGTTTGCTTTTCAGCTATTTTCTCAGTAAATTGACTAGTTATTTAAAAAGTGGGGGACATGCCTGGGGATTTTAAACATGTCAAAAACCTTACCAACTTTCAGCCCCAACAGGTAACCGTATGATTCAGAGCTGTGGCGCAAACTTTTTGTAAAAAATTTTAATATTTTGGAAAGGACCTTTCTTTAGTCGCTTATACTGGAAAGAAAATCACAGGTTAAATTTTAAGGCATGGCATATATTTAGCAAAGATATTGTTCTACCTAATGCAAAAGACCGCTTGTGATTTGAATTTGTAAACGCTGAGCTATGGCTTTTTAAAAAAACACCTAAAAACGCAATTACCCCCTTAAGAGCCGTATGTTACACTTAGTGGGCTACGGGTGCCACAAACGCAATTAAAAATCGCACGTATACCTATGTACATAGTTTGTTCAGTTGACACAATGTCAGAGAGCTGTCTAAGAATTTACACCAGAACAGAACATCCCCACTGAGTGAAACATCGCAATATGCGAATAAAAGCATTTACTCTTTGATTTGATTCGACTGTGACCGTATTGATAGGTCTACGACGTAACCGGGCAGTAAGGGGTTTATTTCCGGCACCAGCGGGAAAATAAATTTTAAAAGTTCATTGCATAGACAGTTATTCTGATATTCTGACAGATATTCTACATATTAAGTTTGCTTACAATAGGCATAAGCTAATGTTCAATGTATGTAGTTCACACATGTGGGAGTCTGTGGGGTTCCCATAATAGGATTGGCTTCCATGAAGATAACAATCACTTTAAATTTATGGACCATTCAAAGGCTTCTGTTTCATTTTTAAAAAACTCAACTCAAAAAATTAATAATTTCTGCAAGCTAATTTTTGGGCATGTGGCGTTAGGCTATGTGCTCTTCTTTGGAAACTTCCGCGGGAACACAAAGTACATAATACATAATGCAAACAAAAACTACTACTGTACTAAACTTACTTTTTAGACATTTGAGGTTAATGCTTACTTTTAGGCTAGTCTTGAAAGTATGTAGTTTTTACGCCTTAGGGCAACCTTTTAGGCTGTCTTACAAAATACCGTCATTTTTGTTTAGTTTTTTGTCTTTTATTTTCATGTTTATATTGAGTCTGAAATAAACCTAAATGAAAACTTTCGCTTGCGACCGAGAACCCCGTGGTACAAAACATATTTATTGTAATAGATAATCATGTATTAATATTTATGATTTATATTTTTAATAAATAATCAAAACACTAAGGTGACAAACATGCTAATATTTACTGTACAATTACAAATTGGTCACTACATTTCTCATGTACGGCAAACTGCCAAAGCAGAAACATGTGTAAAACATTTTGTCAAAACATGGATGTTCTAGCAAAACTTCGCACAACGCATTTTTTACATGCGAAACAACTACAAATTCAAAATTTACGGTTTAGTAGCAAAAACACGTGCAAAAAAATTTATATATCTATCATAAACTAAGAATTTACAAGGAAGTGAGTCAGGTAATTCCTGTCGTAAATTGACCCGAACTCAAATCATCAAACCAAAATCATTTATGAAATGAAAACTCTCCATATCAGGGAGTCCCAAAACAAGACTCATCTTGATTTTAGGAGAGAATAGGTACTCTTTCATATCAACAGGAACAGACTACAAAATGCGCATTCTGTGGCTCTTGATTCAAGTTGGGGGGACAATTTTTATATCAAGATGTGTCTTGATTTTACGGGAGTCTATTAGCATTCGGCTATTTCAAGCAGAGCATCGTTCCGCACTATTACCTAGGCTTGATAAGTATCATACTGTGCCATGTACTCTTGTTTAAACGAATTATAGATTTTCAATCTAGGATCAGTAGAACCATTTTGTAAAATTAGTATGTACACTATGAAAATACATAATCTAGTCGACCTACGGGTGCTCTAAGCACACTACAAGCATCATAGCCCATGTACAGCGCTGTATGTTGATTGTGTTTTGTCACCAATTACTATCAAAACCACAATTTTTTCTTGTTGGAAGAAAAGTTTGTTGAACTTTTTTTATAATAAAATATTGTACTGCTATTTTCAAGACACATAGGTACAGTAAACTTTACAGCTGTGTTGTGTGCATTCTGTAAGTTTATGCGCTGGTCATCTGAAGCCAAGTGTATGCACTCATACTCTGCGGAGCACTTGTTCATATACTTGATACTTCAGGGCATATACTTATACTGAGTGCACTCTGCCTACTTACTCTGTTAAGATTCATCTAAAAAATACACGATTTTATTTTTCAATTTCTAATTTTGGTCGTTGAATGATTTTTATTTTTGAGGCGGCTGTTATTCACATTACAATTTTAATGTGAAAGTTTTATTGATGGTATTGTCGTGTTAATAGACTGTTTTGTTGATTGTATTGTCGTGTTGATAGAATGTTTTGAAGTGAAAGAACAACTGTTTGTTTTTAATGCTGACTTTAACTGTAATGTTCATTCTTATTTCGATAAATTTATGAATTGTGCACTAAATCCTCAACTTCACTCACATGACATAATTTTTTCTCTGAACAAACGACAAATTTTTTCTGAACCTGGCGACAGATTTTTTTACTGATTTTACCGTTTGAGCTGACAATACAAGTAAATGGACAATTTCTGTAGACAAATTCTGTCTGTTTCTCTGTGATCTGTGTAGCTCATAGTTGGGACTGTGACACTTGTAGCTATTACTTTTCGTTGCAACATCAGCACAAACAACAATAAATTAAATATACAGCACAAAAAAGAAAAACATTAAAAGCATAATCTGATATGATATGGCAGCCAAATTGCTTGGACACACGAAATAAGAATATGTACTCTCATTATGCCACAACAAAATAAACACAATATACAAACGGACAAACGAAAACACAAAAACACTCGTTGCTCGTTCCGTATTCAGTTCAGCTGGTAATGTGTGTCACTAAAAATGAACACAAGCAAAAAATTTGCTTAAATAGGTTAATTCAATTTTATTGTGATCAGTTTTTTCTCATGGGTACCTGTTCATTCACACAAGGTGTTACTTTTTTCGGTTAGTTATTGTTATATGTTGCGTAAGATGTTTTCAACGTTGTTTTAAACAGAAGTCGGTACAGAAATGAATAGAAAGTTTGAAAAAATAAATTTTAAGTTCAAATTTATATTTGATATAGAAAAATAGAGTGAGATATGTAAGAACAGGAATTATAAATTTGTTTGAAAAACGGCTTCAGACGTTAACCTGCGATTCTGGAACTACCTTTTAAATCATCTTTAAACACGGATTAGAGATGTTATGGTTACGTATAAACAAAAATACTTCGTGCCACCAGATGAACCGAATCAGCTGACCGCTTTCCGTCAAGAACTACTAACAATCGAACTAAAGAACACTTTTTGTTTCGAAATAGCGTTTCCTAAACATACACTAATAGAACTCAATTGCGCTTCAAGATTCTAAAGTAGGTATTCGTTGCGTAACTGTTCAGGTTAGAAATGTTAGTTTGAATTACACGTGCAAATCGGAACGCGCGTCATAACTCACAAAGCCTTAACCCTGAAATGGACGTTATAATTGATTAAACTAAATCGAATATTGTGACCAAAAAAAGTTAGTCATGTCATGTAATTAGTTTTTAAGCGATATTGAGCTATAAATTAAAAACTACTTTCATGAATCCCACTATAGAATATAGATGTTACTATAATATTTAGAATGAAGAATATTTAGTAAAATTCAACACTAACATGTGTACGCTTAAAGGTTTTGTTAGCAGCTCTTTTAACCCTACCACCAACCATGCTACAAATGAAACCGTAGTTGCTGTTATAACTTCTGTAGAACTACTAATAAATTATTAGTGAAATTGGTTACATATTTGGTATTGTTTTAAATAAATCATTAACTTTTGTTTTTTGTATAAAAAATAACTTTCTCAAAAACTTAAACTAAAAAGTATCACTGCTCTTTGTTAAACGAATTTAAACACATGTTTTGCAGTGAAATAGTATTCTTAACAACAAACTGCACTTTTGTAGCATGGTTTAGCAACCTACACAGTTGTCACCGTCACAGTGCCAACTATGCAAATCGATGGTAGCATCAAGTTTAACCCCCTCTTTTTCAAGAGTTTATGGTGAAACTTTCATAAGTACCAATTTACATAGGGCAGCCAGCATCTGGTCAAAGTTAGTCGGCCAATCCGCAAGTCTCGCGTCGAGAATAGTTGAAGGGTGCAAAGTAGAAATCAGAAATTGTAGAATTCAGCATAAACGGTGTGAAAAATTGGATAGGTAAAAATGCTAGCTTAGGCACTAGGGTATAGAGATGAAGATATCGCCAATACCATAGCGTCGGCCTGGTGCGTAGCTACGTTGTAGCTGATACGGCAGGATTTAATATGCAAGTTAGAGGGGGGTAGCTGGGTGATGGTTTGTCATCATTATTTCATCGCTCCAGCCCCAAGAGAAGTGGTGGAGCAGGAATTAAGCCAGGCTGTTTTGACTAGAACTGGGATGAAATATATCCCCATTCATGTAGTAGCTATTATTATCTGGGGCAGCGGGACCGCGGAATAAATTCACAGGACTCTGGGAGTGGGCGCGGGAGGGGCGTCGGTGTTGGTGCGATCGGGGGAAGGGGGCTGTGCCTGGGGGGGAACTGGGTTTCATTGAGACCGTTTGCAGTAGTCATAAGGTGTTGTCAGGATTCTCCGTGTCCCAATAGGCCGCGGGGGAGCGATCCAGTTGGTTGAAATCATTCCATAAATTCACTATCAAATCAGAAGTTACTATTTCTCCCGCATGACTGGCGATCATACGTAGCATGAAAATGCCGTCGGGCCCCAGAAAGTTTTGCACAAACTTCTTCACAGTGGCATTATCAGCCGAGGGAGGCTTGGAGTGGAGATCCTGCAGGATTCGGAGGTAGCGACGAATAAAGGACACCCCTTGGTTGGGTAGTATCATGATGAACAGCCAGTAGACGCTGTTAAAAAAGCTAATCACTGTTATGACAAAGTACCAAAACCAGAGGAAAAGGAAGATTTTTTCGTTAAACATGTTAATCATCAGGACACACTGGACAGTGTGCCGATGGATGTTGCCCAGGACACGGACTTCGAAGTCGCAGAGAGTCACGCGGGGGAACATGCCCGTCTGCTCCCACTCGATCTCGCGAACCAGGTCGGACAGCACGTGAAAGCCGAAGAACAGGCTCTTGGTGCCCAGGAAGTGATTTAGCAGGAAGAACTGTGCTATGACGTTGACTGAGTAAAGGATCTTAATGCCTAGGTAGAGGCTGGTGACGTAGCAACCGCAACGGCGGCCGCACTTGACGAAACGGAAATTGGTGCACGAGAGTTTCTTCCCGGGACGATCCAGCTGCTGCAGATGGAATTCGTCCTCCAGGTGACGCGACATGGTGTGCACGGTCCGCTGCTTGAAGTCTCCGTCCAGCAAGCGAGCGTCGCAGGCCATTTGCACAAGACCTTGCAGGTTTACGCCTAAAACAAGCAGTGCTTTAGAATGAGCCTGATTGTGTAGGTTTGTGATAAAAGTAAAGTGACCAGGACCGACAGAAGCAGGGTAAAATTAAAACATGTCTGGATAGAATCAGCGTTCATATAATCTAAATTGACGATTGCATCCAAAAATCTGTTTTTGAAAAATTATGAGACTAAAGTTTACATTTCTGTACTGAGGTGCTTATGTATGTACTTAATGCACTGATGTACATAGTTATGTCTGCAAATATTGGTTAGTAAAGTGTAAGGCTTCACTTAGGAGCACCCCCCCCTTTCAAAAGCACCCTTCCATAAGTTTGTGATCATATTTAATGGCTAATCGAAGCTTTAATTTAAAACATATCCGTAATATATAACAAGATTAATTGTGTCGTGACTAACCGGAGTGCCAGTAGAGCATTCCGCGCCAAATGATGCAGGGGACGTAGAACATGAGGGCTTCGATGGCCAAGATGAACGGGACCCACTGGTAGTACCCGATCTGTCGGCGGCGGCGCTCGAACAAATCCCTGATAAACAATTATTAAAATGTTTTTTGTAAAAGGAACTGCAGTTTCACATTAAGTTATGTATGTTAAATACATTGGAACATTCCAACGACAAACTAAATCTACCAAAGTTATCTGCAACGACAATCAAGATCAAATCACGATTGATTATTACAAAAAAACTACCTATAATCATGATCACCAAGATCATACATATAAACATGAATCGTTAATTAAGGCGTGAGACTCAAAGACACTTAATTCTAAGTCCAACTCCTTTTGTATGAACATATAGTAGTTTCTTAATAAACAAAAACGAGAATTTAGACTAGGCTTTTGTGTCCGTTCAGTACCTTAGCCACAAATTCTTGAGTGACTTGAGTGATTCTTTTTAAACTTTTGAAAGAACTATTGATAAACGAAAAATTAGTCTTGAAAATAATTTTATGATGCTACAAGGTACAATTTATACAAATCTCAACCAATACATGAAAACAGTTTAGAATAACCCTGTCATAGTTTACTTTGGTATCTGCTCCTCGATGGGAATCCAGTAGGTGTTCTGTACCCAGCAGTAGTTCTCGGTGTACTGCTCCATGGCGTCGGTGAAGGTGGCGGGGACCCAGCACTGAATGGGATATCCCACGTACTGCTTGGCGGACACGAGGATGGCGAACGAGATGAGGATGGTGGTGGTGTAGAAGTAGTTGAGTTTGTCCACAAAGTCGTCGTCCAGCCGCGGCTGTAGACTCTTGAAGGCGGAGGCCAGGTAGTAGAGCAGCATGCCTGGGCCCACCTCCTTCTTGCCCCCGCCCCCCGCGTGCTGCGCCTGCTGCTGCGGAACCCGGAGCTGGTGACTCCCTAGCACCAGACGCTCCGCCTGATAGTGCGGGATTTGCTCAAAGTGACGTGCCTTCTGCTGAGGTGTGCGCTGAAATGAAAACACCACATTACTACTATCCACCTCAGCACTACTATGAATTATTACCTATTGTAGAACCATGGTTTAGTAAAACCACCTATGTGAAATGCATTATATGTACTTACAGGCGTTTATCCGTCGGCAAAACGAAACCACCGCGCCAGTTTATCTTACGCACTATTAGTGACGTGATTATTTCATAAATTTGCCGGCTGAACGGATATACGGCATTAAGCTGTAAACACCCTAACAAGCTAGGTACTACTTTTATAGTGAAGCAACTGAGTTCAGCAGCATACGTTTTGCAGACCTCAGCATCAGACGTTTGTTTATACTAAACTTGGGCACGCCGAAGAAAGTAAACCAACCGCACAGTAATCATGGCAATGGACCAATAGAAATGACTTTAAACGTTTTCAATTACCTTCACCCTTTTTTAGGATTATTATTATACTACAGGTAACTACTTCCTATACTAAGTTCGTATAACTTATCGAAATCCAGTTGAATGATCAACGGACTAAACTTTTAGTCCACTGCTTGTGGGCACGGATTTGCGTATATGACATCCTTTTAGTGCTCCGATGTTTTTGGCACTCGGCTGGGACTAACATTAAGCAGCTGAATTTTTTAATTCACAGCTTAATCAGTTAGTTACTTACTCCCAATTAGTCAGTCTTAAACGTCTAGATATATGTCTAGTCCGTTCAATCCTACAAAACAATCCGTTACAAACCTTATAAATACGGCAATTTCAAATTACCTACATCTCACTACAGTGCAATATACTAGAGTACATAGCATTTCATCTTACAGAGTGGGTCATAGGCATGAGTACTTTCCGCTGAGACATGAGTACCAGAAGGAAACTCAAAACAATTCACCGAAAAAGTGACAACTCAGAAAATGTCATCATCTCAAAGTTTTTGTCTCAAAAAACTTGTCAGCAATATTTCAAGAAAACTATGGGCCATGGGGACATAAATTGTTGGGGGAGCAACTTAGAGCACTAAAACTACTTTTGAAAAACGGTTTTTTTAAAGATAACTGGTAGTCAATGTATAGCTTCAGTGACTGGCAAAATTTGAAATATGTCAGGTCAGGTTATAAATTTTCGGTTGCAGAGCCAATTTAAGATCACCTAGTTAAAATTTATGTTTTAAAACTTCATTAAGTATTTTTGATATGAAGCTTCCATTTAAATATTTACATTTATTTAGTTCTTACATATGACATTATAGAGTTGCTGCAGCTTCCTACCTAAGCTATATCATTTAGTTCGGGACACCAGTAATATGGTATTCTAATGCCTTTGATGCTCACTACTGCTTAAAAAAGTACTCGACAGCAACTATAGTCTGATCAAAAGTGTATGTATCGAACTTCATTGCTTCATATCAGCTTAGTCGTTTGAGGTAACCCCCATAATGTATATATCATTCGAAAGCATTTTTAATGGAGATTTTCATGAAATTAAATTATTTCAAAAAATTTGAAGTTAAAAATTTTAATTCAAATAAACATTCTACACGCTGATATGCGTGTATAAATTTTTGTGGGCGCACACATATACTGTGAATAATGATTTATTTTTTGCATAACTTTGCTCAATTCAATCAAAAGCACATGTTTTGGTATCAAATGAAAGCTAAAGAACTGAACTTTATTGTGGTAAAAATTATTTTAATTAATCTTGAACAAAAATTGCTGAAAAATGACTGAAAACCTGACAAATATTGAAAAATTTAGTATCAAATTTGAAATTTTATTACTTTCACTGACTGCGCGAGGTCACAACGCGTCTATGATGCAAAATTTGTCAAATCTGGTTGAGTATTTGCTGAGTTACAGCGAATAAAACGGCCAAAAATGACGTTTCTCAATAAAAAAGTCAAAAATAAAAAAATCAATAATTTTTGACAGGTGCATGCTATAGTGATGTTGTACATATCGTTAGACGCAGAATGGAATGGGAATGGAATGATATCTAATATAATAGGTTTCCTGTAATTATTTTTATCTAATTTTATCTATTTATTTATTACATCTTATCTATTTTTATTAATTAATTAAATCGATTTTATTTGAACTAAAATTTTTAACTTCGAATTTTTTGAAATAATTTAATTTCATAAAATTTCCATTAAAAATGCTTTCGAATGATATATACATTATGGGGGTTACCTCAAACGACTACGCTGCTATGAAGCAATGAAGTTCGATACATACACTTTTTGGTCAAACTATAATCAGATCGACAGGTTCGAACTACCCTTTTCTAGTTCCGTAGACTAGCGCTGACACCAGTGCACTTTAACTGCTGCAAAGCAAAAACAGTCTACAGGGCTTCACTTTAAAAAGTGATTTCACGAGCTTCGCAAGAACGCGTTGAATGAATGTGGTTCACTTGAACGACCAATACTGCACAGTGATACTGACCAATATATAAACACACGTACCGTAGGCTATGGATACGCTAGTGCCGAAATTTGTCTTGACTCACCTTGATGTCAATAGTACTAAGCATAATGACTAGTATTCAGTTAATGCTACATAGTAGCATAATATGCCAAACCGACTCAAGTAATGTGCTCTAAACTCTTTGAGCTACTGTGTACTATGGAAGAGGATTACTGGACTTCCTTACTTCACACTGTATCGATAATGGACACAAACCTTAACTCAGACAAAAAAACATGGATTATGCAGAAAATTAAGTCAAGTGATATTGTTATGATACACTTTATGTTATGTTATGTTATGCTATGTTATGTTATGTTAGACAAAATAAAAGGCATGAGAGTGCTCAAACAATTAATCAAAGTAAAATAAAAAATGGGTCGTTTCAAAGATGTAATTTTCACAGTCACAATCATATTTAAAATAATTTCGTGTAATGTAATACGCACAATTGGAAAAATGTCTACCAAAATGTAACGAACTAATGTGCATAGTTTTAGTTATACGCTAAGCTAAATTTCTCTTTATCTAATATACTTATTACATAACGTACATATTATCAAACATTATGTACTTACATTATTGCAGACCCATACTCTCATAGAGTCTTTTGATGATAGCATAACTAAAAAATGGTTGTACAGAAAAACATTCAAAAATACTTCAAACAAAAATGTTGCAAATTGACAAAAAAATGTACTCATGAGGCTTCGAGAAAAGCAACGGACAAGAAACAATTATTTAGTGGACAAGAAACAATTATTTAGTGTTACCGAAAGTCCATTATTTTTAATTTCAAAAACTCACAATATCATGCGTGATACCCTACGCAAATTTGATCTGAAACAATCAATTTTATAATTGAAAATATTACATAGATTAAAAATTTTCAAACACCCAGGCTTTAAAAGTGAGGCTACTAAGGAATAACAAAAAGCGGCGCAGCTCTCTAGTAGTGCACTTATTTGAATGGAGAGAAAACGAAATGAACAGAAAAAACATCAACTTCCGGCTGGAGGCTTCTTTTATGCAATCCACATAACTTAAACTCAAATAGAAGTTTCCTTTATTTAATGGAATAAATTTTGAAAAAGCTGAGCTCAAATTTACCGAAGCAGACCAATGCTTTTATTTCAATGACTGGACACTAAAGTAAAAAGTACCTTCTGCTTATAATGCATGTATATTTTATTTACAATTCTGATTTGAATTCCAAAATAACTGTAGTGAATGGTCACGAATTTTTTATTAAAAACAATAGTTACTATTGTTTTTACAATACACATAACCAAGACTACATAGTGGGAAGAGTGGCAAAGAGAAACGATACACTATATATATGTACTATGTGCTAAGAGTGTACTCTTGATACAAATAATATACGACATGTTAATTGACTGTGTTTTGACTAGTTTAATAAATTATTTTTAATACGTTTCGTGCAAATTTATTAGCAGTATATACATCACTAAAATGAACCAAATGAATCCAAAAAAAGTTAAACCATTATCTTAAATTTCTAATCATCTAATCAGCTTCAAAAATTTATCAGTGAAACGTGAAATATTTTATAAATTTTGACATTTTATAAAGTTCACTCCTAATAAAAAAGCTCAACAATACTCGTAGAACCATTCTTATAAGCAGCTTATAAACAAGGTATATTCTTGGTGCTTGCACACTCAGTCACCGAAGTAATGGAATTTAAAGCATGAAAGCATTCAAGTAATAAATGCTTAAATTAACTTGAAATAGTGTAGATTCAAAGTTTTGTCACAGAACAAAAGTCTCTTGGTTGGAATGCTCCAGTTTTGACAGATGACTAAATTTGGTATGATTAACTTAGTATGTAGTAGTGAACGCTTCAGTACACATCAAAAACAAAATACGTCTCTCTCTTAAAAAAAACCCCCCCCCCCCCCTTTCTGCACAGGCAACCGTTTTTTTTTCCCCTTTCTTTCTAGCGCTGCGTTCCCCACCCTTTTTTATATTGGTTTGTAAAAAGAAAAAAACTTTTATCTTTTTTTTTTTCCCTCAAAAAAATTTTTATTTCTTTTTTTCTTCAAATATTAAAATTTTAATATACTTTTCTCTCCTTCCTTTTCCCCCCCCAATCCCTCGAATTTCTTTTCTCTTTTTTCCAAAAAAAATTCTTTCTTCCCCTTTTTCCCCCCGCACCCCACCATAAAAACCCTCCTCCCCTCATCTACAACACACAACCCCCCCCTCCCCCCCCATCAGCCCCCTCTTCCTTCTTATAAACTCTATTTTTCTACTATCTATCTACCAACGTGGGTATGTATGTGATTAAGTTATCACTACCTACGTAGGTACATGCGCAAATATGATGCTTTGCATATTACACAAAAAGAATGTAGCTATAATACTGATCATTAAACCATTGCACATCACGTCGTACAGAACCATCATTTGGTGTAAACTAGCCCCAAGGGTTGATTCATACAGCCGTCACACTCACAGGCTGGTTTTATACAGTATTATGGGCGGGTCGATTTCTGCGTATTTTTGCGGGCTGAATGAAACATAGGTTGATATGAAACGGACGAATGAAGCAAGGGATCGATCGTGTTCTGGTCATTGTCAAAAGTAGGTGCTCATTTATAAGATTTGACTGATTCCCGGCAGATTTTCACAATGTAACAGTTCGCAGAGCCATCTTGGGTTCGTGTCTTTGAAAGTTAGTTTTCTTAACCAAATATGTTATTGTGCGTGCTTCACTTGTCCAAGTAAAAAACTAAAACCAGGTGGTACATTTGTCTCGTATTTAGTCCATAAAGTCAAGTGATCGTATGTACTACATGGAATCGAAGTATCTACCAAAGTCAATACGCGTCAATATATTATTCTTTATTAAGCATGAGAATACTTCCTTGCACGAGCCCAGCCGCTAGGGCCATCATATGCAGTAGTAAGATGCTTTCCTTTAGAATTATTATAATCACGTGCTATACACTGTTCTCCGTCATTACAAAGTTAAAATAGTTTTAAGTCACTCAACACGGGCTTATCATGGTATTTCTTACCTCGCAAAAGCATGGGTTGGAGTTACTATCGCTCAACGAAAAACCCTCATCGGGCAGTCGAGCCTCAGCCCGATCCACACATGAACACTGCATCCCTCTGAATCCACTGGGAAGACGATCGCAAATACTAGTCGCATTTCAGCTAATATATGTACCACATTATGGTTGCGACAATATCAAATTAGCATTAAAAAGTAGTTCATAGCGACATCTGTATCCATATTTTATTACAATTGGGCTATCAATTTTAGGATTATTTAACAGAGGTCAAGCAAAAACGTTTGCCGTTTTAAAAAAAATTAAAATAGATGACATGATACTGCCGCAACCGATAACAGCATCAAAAGTAGCTCTCAGATCTCGATAAACATTTTTGCCAGATTGCGCGGAAATTTAAAAAACAAATTCATGTGATTTTACAATTCACACAAAATCTGTAGGTATAGTTTTATTGTAGGTGACTATAAAAATTCTAAAAACATTACAGAAATTACTGAAAACGGTTCAGCCTCATAAGACAAATAGTTTTTCAAACAAAAAAGCCCTATTAATTATTTTTGCACTCCTACAAAAGAATAAAAAAGGTTAAATAACAAAATTTTGTGCGCATCAGGACAATGTTGATTAGAGACGATTGGCTGGTTAGTTTTTTTTGCATTTTTTTAGCATTTTTTAGCATTTTTTTGCAAAGTTAATCATTAAATTTTGAATTCAAACTTGTTTGAAAATTAGGTTTAGTCTAAATAAGGATACTGAAGTTAATTAACACAAGTGTGTGAAAGAAAACTTTGATGATTTGTCTGCAGCTGTTAAACCTGGGACCGTCAGCTCGCTAGCGTTTATTCCGGTCAAAGTTTACGGCAGAACATGAGTTCAGAAAGTTCCACGATTATAAATCAAGAACAGGACTAAATTTTGTATTCTATAGTACTATATTCCATCGCTAAACTTCAAAACATCCCGAAACTTTAGCCTAAACCGGCCCTGGATAAGTTATGTCTGTAGAAGTGAGCAACTGACCTTCATTTTCCGCTAATATAAATGGCCCTGTGAACGCTGCTAATAAACTTACTAGAATGAATTGACGCACTTCAACAAATGAAATTCTGACAGCATATTTTTTGGGTTCGAAACGTAATTACAAGACTTGCACGGGGAGGATGGGTGCCAAAAATAGTAAAAATCGCTCCATATGCTCACAAGACGTGATAAAACAGTTAGACTGTGGGATTATTCCTCATTACTCCTTATTCTTTCAGTTAATTAAGGAAGATAAAATTAAAAAAACTTTGCTGTCGTGGTGAAAACGATGACCAGGCTAATCTTGTAGACTACTAAACAATGAATAGCTTACCTACCATTAAAAATATTTTCAAAAGCAGTGCTAAATATACTAATATATGTCACTACAGCGTGCGCAACACTAGGTTTTCCCAAGACGCTGACAATTTAATTAATAGTTTTTCTGCTAATATCTTACCATTAACTGCACTATCTCCCATGACGGTTACAAGTTACTAAATAGCTAATTAATAACTTATTAGGCAGACTGTTTAGGGGCTGGAATAGGGAGCAGACTAAACAAGTGAGCCCAAAGGCAGCCTCTAATAGAAAAGCCGAACCGTACCCTCCTGTGAAAACTCCAAAGTCCATTTAAAGCAGCAAAGTAACCATTTTAAATGACTTCTTACCAGAAAGAATGTTGAAAGAAAATGGACAAAAATATTAGAGGTCGCAGGGGCTACTGGAAACATGACAATCGTCAAGGTCCGACTGCCAGATGCTGCTAGGGGAATGGAACGACAGCAAATGGATCAGAAACAGATTACTGGGGTTAGCTGAGTTACGGAGATTAATGGGATTAAAGAAACATATTCCTGAAGGGGTATCCTTATTCTTATTTAGTTTCCCTTGACAAATTCATAAACCATACACTAATGTTTATACATGCTTCCATATTGACTTAATAAAAAAATTTTGCTCAAAAGCAAAATTCTAACTACGGAGGCTAGCAGAAACAAGTTGTTTCTGATACGCATGACTGGGTTTACATACGCTAGTAAACTGAGGGCATATGCATATAAAATAAAGTACTTATTGAGGTGTAAAAAACGATTTCACGCTTATTGACGCTAGCAGCGGGCAAAAAAATTGAGAGCAACAAAAGCAAGTGGTTAACGGACAATGTTTCCAAAACTTTTGCTACAGAAACAATCATTGAAAGCACGTCTAGAATTGTCCAAAATAACCGAATTATTAATTGATTAATATTAATAATCGTGTCAGTCACTAGACAACACTTTGATTTTAATTGAGACAGTCGGCAAAAATAGCTTTGGAAAATGATTAAGACATTATACAGCTTATCAAGTAATCCCAAGGACTTAATAATAGTTACACACTTTAATTATCGGTATCTCAGTTTTTTTTTAAATAAATTAAGGTCGATTCATACTTACAGCCGTATGTCCATTCAGCCGGTAAAATTGAAATAGTCACACCATGGATAGTGTAAAAGATCAATTTGTAGCCTGAGTATTTCGTAAATTTGCCAGCTGAGCGGGCATACGGCTGTAAGCATGAATCGAGCTTAGCGATGTTTTATGAAGTCAAAACGTAGTGCGATATAGCCATCAAGAATACTCCCAAAGTCAATCCTTCTTGATGCTACCGTATGATTTACCTTGGCAGCCCCAACAGGAGTAGAGCTAGGAGATTGACACTCCATGGGTCGGCCAGAAGCCGACTAAGCCTGGCTGAGCAACTTTGACTAAATATTTTGGGAAAAAATAATTTTCCTCTCAAAAACGACACCAACTGAGTTGGAGCGTAACCAGGCAAGCCTAACTGCATGGGGTGGTTTTGTCTACAAAAATTATCGCTGGTTTAAATTTTCCTAGTCAAAATTACTGTCACATGAAATTACCTTTAATTCTACTTTGCGAGCCTGGCCTATTATTCAATTTTTGTATAGAGTCCACTGTAGGGGGCTGTAAGGAGACAATGACTAGCAAAGGTAAACTATGTAAAAGTATACACCTACCGCATAATCTTGGTTATGGTTGGGAAAAACACTTTTAAAATGTGATAATCATATGATAGACTTCCTGTAAATTTCAAACCAACTTTGTTTCATTTTTGAAAAAAGTTTTTGAATTTTATTTGATACCTGATTGATCCATCTTTGGTTCCTAATTGATATTGGTATGGTACTTATATGTATATATTTGATCGAAATAATGTTTGTTTAGCCCGGCCCGGTGAAGGTTTGGTCAAGTTTTACTCAGTTATGCTCGTTTTAGTGCCGTGTTTTTAACAAAATTAAGTTGAATCTAATCTATAAAAGCATTAACCAAACTGGCAAATCAAGCTTTAGATAAAGCTTCACTACTTCACTACTTCATTACTAAATCTTCATTACCAAAAGCGTTACCTTATATTACGTTACTAGCGCGTACTTTCTAGTATGTCCGCTTGTTATCTTAATGAATCTAGATGCTGGATAGTAACTAGTCTATAATAAAAATGTACTGTCTAATCACAGTATATAGCCATCGAAAAACATCTTGCATACATTCAGAACGTATTCAAGTAAAAAACAGCCAGCGCTTGTTGATCTATACGAAAAATCCCTTCTGAGTCAATTATAAATCTACTCCATTAACTTTCGCAGATATAAAACACATAAATTAAGAGACTGTTTCATCATACTGAAACATACCTAAACATAAGATCCTAAGCGGGACATATTATGCATATATAATGTCAGCAATGCCCTAACGTATGTCTACCAAGTGCAGTCTTGATTTTAGTGTACTGTAATGTAATTATTCCAGAAAGGTGTGATTACAGTGACAACAACGAAGAACTGGAAAACTAAAATAGCTGGCTGCAGAATGAACCTAGTGCATTTTAAACCAATTATTGATCATGCGACGATTGGAATAGTTTTGATGCCAAAGGTGCAGTACAATACAACACTACACAACAAAACGCAACTAAATGACCGGGGTTTAGGAAAGTCGTTTAACATACCTAAATGCACTCACAAGTCTTTTAACATATGCTACCATATAGCATGCTTCCAAAAATTATTATTACAAAAAGCCCCACACAGGGGAACGGGCCCCCGCCGGCGCCCCACCCCCGGCCCCCCCCACCCCCCCCCCGCCCCGCCCTAAAAGAAACAGTTTAAGCAGAAGCTAAAGTCAAATACATTCGCCATTACTGGGCTCATACTCATACGCCACAATTTTATGTAACATAACTGCGTACTTAAATTTTACACAGCGATTTTAGTGGTATGAGAACTAAAAATTAAAATAAAATCAATATCAAGCCTGCAGTCAAACGAAATACACACAAAAGCAATGAAGCTGGCAAACTTACTTACGCATAACTCTTGCTGTTCGGTGATATCAGGTTCTTGTTTGCGATAAGGAATTGGGTTGGTAGACAACAAATGAGCACATAAGACTTTCTCACGGCTCGACATTGAACTAACAATATTGCTTACATCATTCACACACTACAACTATTAGCAGCATGTTCTTTGGGCCCATTCAATTAAGCTCGGTTCGTACTTGTCCTTAAGGACACAGGGACAGAAACAAGGACAAATTTTGGTCAGCCGCTATGAAGAATTGACACAAGCGTTTCGGCTAATTTTTTGCACACAATCTACAAGTGACACATACTTTAGTCGGGCAAAAAAATGTCTTATTAGATCAAGCAGTTTTTTTAGAATCGCTTAGGGACAAAACGATAGGGACAAGGACAAGGACGAGTATGAACCGGGCTTTACCGGACCAAACGGGCAGGACTTATTGGCATATCATACTAAACGGACTAAATGAGTTAAGTCAGCAGTTAAAATTTAGTCTGCAACTTTTCCTAAACTGCCTGCGGGCTAATCGGATTTAACATATTCGATTTTGAGGAATAATTGATAAACCATTTGTCAGATTAAAATGAACACATAAAATTTGGGAAAGGAATGCATCACAGACAAGGTTCAAACTATAAAAGTCGTCGAACTACAAAAACATCTCAAAGTCGCGAAACTGGACAAGTACAAATTAAAACATCATAAAATCTATAAATTCACTGTGAAAATATTAATTTAAAAAAAGGATGGAGAGTTAATTCGGTGATTTTTTAAAAATATTTTAATTGTTCTAGCAGAAAGGCAACTGAATCAATCAAGCTTCCTAGAAAGTCCGCTTTGGGATCTTCCGTCGCTAACCGAATACTTAACATGAAGCTCAATAAAACTTTGAAGCTTAAACTAGTACATAATTTTCAATTTCTAAATTGAAGCATTGTTAAAAAACTATGAAAACTGTGAAACGTATTTCGAGCATTCATGCTAACAGCAGAACAACGCAATAAAAAGGTTTTACATCTGACTTCTAGTCCTTTTTGAAAAACATAATTTATTTATTTGAAATTCCTGGCGCCCGTGAGTAAGGTTGACCTTAACTTGCTTACTTGAAATCTGTCTAAAAAATCGCCATTAAAGGGCCTACTTCGTGCGTATTTGCGTAATTTAAAATTACAGTCTAGACAGTTAAGTGTTATTATTTTCCCGGATCTTCCGAAATGTTTGATAATTTATATCTTTGAACGTGTGGTGTTTGCCAGTTATTTTTTTAATAGGTAAATAATATTTTTGTTTTACTAAAAAAATTGGTTTCATAGGAAGTAGAATGGGAGAACCATTCCACTATTACGACTAAGACACTGTTAAAAAACACTTGTGACGACCAAGCTTATGTGGTTGCGCATTTGACCCTTTCAACTAGACTTTTTAAAATAGAACGATTCAATAATTTTCATTAATGATGTCACCAAGAGTACATAATAGTGCCTCACTCTTCTATAAAGAGTGAAACACTATCATGTACTCTTGGGCCCGTATTCACATACTAAGTGTAACGCTTAAACTTAGTGCTTACACTTAGGGCCTATTCCTTTACCGGATTAAACGGACTGGACTTATTTTAGTCCAAGGTTTTGGAATGACAAATCGGACTAAACGGACTAAACGGTTTAAAATAAGTCTGCTGCTTAATTTTAGTCCGAACCCATTCCTAAACTACCACCGGATTAAACTTTTTAGTCCGATCCCGTTCCTAAACTACCACCGGATTAAACTCTCAGCTGGACTAAAATTAGTCCGATTAAAAAATTTCCGTTCCTAAACCTGATTTAAATAAGTCTGTTTAGTCCACTCGCTGCATTTTACATGGAGTTTTAGTCCGCGATTTGTTACGCGGATTAAACGGACTTAACTTCCCGGTGCCCCCCAATTATGCTCTTGCTACTTATCACTACCTTAACCAATTTGGACGATCTATATATCAAATTATAGCTGAATAATTGGGCTATTTTATAAAGTATTTTAAATATCTGTTATAAAAAATGTATTCAAAAAAATCTTCGTCACAATTGCTTTTTTGGTCGATTTCCAACAAATTCTTGTCAAAAATTAAATAAGTAACAAATTTTTCATATGTTAAAAAATAATATTGTTTTATATGATATGATATGTTTGATATTTTATCAAAAATAATAACAAAAAATTTACTTTTACGTGACTTGAGTTAATCAAGTCGGATTCGAACAGCCAACCTGTCGTGCCGAAGGCGAATTCTCTAACTACTCGGCTACGCTGGCCTGAAGCGTTACGTGCTGAATAGTCTTTATATACAATGGAGATTAAACAATTAATAGATTGTCATTTGCGGCTAGTTTTTTTTTACATTTGTGCAGCTGCAAATACATTTTTATATTGCGAAAACGCTGTTTTTAAACAGCGAGTTAATTGTCAACTTCAACTGCTCAGCCAATCAGATTAGAGTTTGTAGGCGGAGACAAAACTGATTGGTTAGTGCGAAAAAACCAAAGTTGCTGAAGAGATCCAAATTTAGGAGTGTTGGGTAGATTAAGTTTAGGAATGACACCGGACTAAATTAAGTCGTGCCGAAGGCGAATTCTCTAACTACTCGGCTACGCTGGCCTGAAGCGTTACGTGCTGAATAGTCTTTATATACAATGGAGATTAAACAATTAATAGATTGTCATTTGCGGCTAGTTTTTTTTTACATTTGTGCAGCTGCAAATACATTTTTATATTGCGAAAACGCTGTTTTTAAACAGCGAGTTAATTGTCAACTTCAACTGCTCAGCCAATCAGATTAGAGTTTGTAGGCGGAGACAAAACTGATTGGTTAGTGCGAAAAAACCAAAGTTGCTGAAGAGATCCAAATTTAGGAGTGTTGGGTAGATTAAGTTTAGGAATGACACCGGACTAAATTAAGTCGTGCCGAAGGCGAATTCTCTAACTACTCGGCTACGCTGGCCTGAAGCGTTACGTGCTGAATAGTCTTTATATACAATGGAGATTAAACAATTAATAGATTGTCATTTGCGGCTAGTTTTTTTTTACATTTGTGCAGCTGCAAATACATTTTTATATTGCGAAAACGCTGTTTTTAAACAGCGAGTTAATTGTCAACTTCAACTGCTCAGCCAATCAGATTAGAGTTTGTAGGCGGAGACAAAACTGATTGGTTAGTGCGAAAAAACCAAAGTTGCTGAAGAGATCCAAATTTAGGAGTGTTGGGTAGATTAAGTTTAGGAATGACACCGGACTAAATTAAGTCCGACTAAATTTAGTCCGATTATAAATTTGGGCCATTCCTAAACTACCGGACTAAACGGTTTAGGGCTAAAAATAAGTCCAGCTTGATCGGACTAAACGGACTTGAAAATCAGCGCGCTAGCTGTTAAGTCCGTTTAATCCGGAGGTTTTGGAATGGCTTTTTTCAGCATAATTTTTAAACCGTTTAGTCCGATTATAATTAACCCTTTAATCCGGTAAAGGAATAGGCCCTTAGTGTAAGCGCTTATAAGCGCTAAGTGTTATTCACAAACTTGAACTTCTACCATGCTAAACATACTTAAGCGCTTAGCGCTTAGCAAACGCTTAGCGTTAGTTTGTGAATAACACTTAGTATGTGAATACGGGC